>WHVE01000663.1:0-74641 GCA_015178995.1 Trichophaea hybrida | reverse complement strand
TTTTGACACCATTTTAACGAATTCGATCATGCTTTCTGGCTCCTCGATATGCTGTATGGAATCTTTGAGTTCGTTGGACAGCCCTTTCCGTAATGCGTCCAATTGTGAATCTTCGTTCCATTTGGTGTCTACTACGTATCTTTGAAATTCCACGTAGTACTGGGAGAATTCGCGGTCTCTTTGTCTGAGTTTCTCGAGTTCTCTCTTTGCTGTTGCTGCTCTGTCTTGGTCTCCGAATGCTACATCCAGCAGGTCAACCAGGTCTTTCAGGGTATTGAGTTTGACTTCCCCTGAGATTTTGTCACAGTGTGGCATTAACTGTGCCAGAGCCACTCCTTTCAGACATCCAACTGCATACCTCAGCTTCTTCTGTTTGTTGTTGAATGCCTTGGGTTTTCCAGCTATCTTTAACGCCAGCTGCACCTTCCACCCTCGAAGTTCCTTCCTATCTTCTCCTGAGAAGCTGGTGATGTCATTCACCTTTTCCTCTCGCTCCTCCTTGTTCGTCCTGTCTCCTGTTTCTTCCCTTCTTCCTTCCGTAACTTCAGGATCCTGGTTACCTGTTGTCGATTTTCCTCCGCCAGATCCCTAAACTTCTCCATTTGAGCTTGAGCATCTTCCAGATCTTGTTTCAATTCCGCCAGGTTTGGATTTGCTTCCTCCAATGTTTGTTTTAGGATCCGGATTTCCTAAACCAGGTCCCCATGACTGCATGTTTGCGGTGTTTCTGTTGCTGCTGCTGCTTGTTGAGTAAGCAGTAACTCCTGCTTCAGATTGTCCCTTTCCTGCACGACTTTTTCTCCTTCTGCCAACAATTCCGATATTCGTACTTCCGCATTCTTCACAGATTGCTGTTCCTTGAGCAATTCGTTCAATCTGCTGGTCGTTGGTAGTTGGCTTATTGCTTTCAGCCCTTTGTTGATGTCCCCGATGTGCTCCCTGAGCTGTACATCGCTCATGGTTTCTGTATTTTTTGTAGCCACGATTTCCAGCTCCATTTGTAAGGCTCCGGTCAACGTGACATCGCGAGTCGATCGTGAAGCTTCTCCAGACATCTTTCTGATGATGTAGAGAGGCGGCCGTGAGGAGGCGGGGTTCTGTTAAACAGTCTCTGACTTCGTCTATATTGTCTTGGATTTGTTGGACTGCTGCTTCGATTTCTGCTTCTAAAAATGGATTGACCATCTACCAGAAGAACACCTCGTGTTTGCTGGGTGTTGTCACGATTATCAGCGGGGTTGGTAGAGGAGCTGGGTGTAATTCGCGGTCAACTCCCTTTCCCTTGTTCGCCTTTCGTTTGTTGTAATCCGCCCACGAGATTTGGCTGTCCTTGTCCTTCTGTGTTGCCTTGATCGTAGATTCTGATATCGTTGATTGAGCTTCTGCTGCTCTACCGATTGTTGTATGCGTTCCTCCGCAGTTATGTTCGCAGTAGCACAGTTCTTTGTTTTGGCAATCAACGTGAAGACCGTAGTACTTGGTCCAGAAGTTTTTGAACACTGCGTCGTCGATTTGGAGGCCTCCTCCGTTTCTTGCTGCTTCTGTCCAGTAGCTATTCCAAGGAGATATCGCTTGTGGTTCGTCCCAGAAATATGCTTCCAAGGGTTCCTCGGGTTCGTTGAGGATAGCGCCGATGCTATCAAAGGCGTTCAGAGGTTCTTGTTCGAAGAGGTTGAGGGTTCGACCAGCTAGGTCGAGGAAATTGATTCGGGATTGTTGAGGTTTGTTGCTGTCGTATGCTGGCATCTAAAACAGTGTGGATCCTTCTCGTCGATGTTTCCACAGGCACACAACGCAGGAGTGTCTCCAAAAGCTGTGTACTGTGAGTTTATTTTCGAAGTTTCCAACTGATTTAAACACGGAGCAAAGGGAGTTGCAGGGTCTGTGGCAAAAGTAACAACCGCTTCGATGAGAGTAGCGGCACATATACTAAAATATAACCAGTAGAATCGATTATAGACTCGTTCTTCTGTCAAGGGTTCAAGGCTCGGAGTTCTAGGGGTTATAAAAACCAAACTAAGACAGAGGTAATGTGTGGTGGTGCAGTGATCGCGGGTACTGCGTAGCAAGCAAGAGACTCGAAATCCGGAATCACAGAAGTGAACAGAGGTTGGTGCCAAAGCTATTGATTGTTTTGTAGACTAGAGAACGAGTGAAGAACAAACATATCCTCCGCAAATCCAGCATCCTTATATACAGTTAACGCGACCGTCGTCACCTTTGCTCACTCGTTCCAAAATACATCCTAACTCCACCCAACTATGTACGCAACCCTTTCAACCCGCGGCCTACGCCATAACCATCACGCCATATTTACAACCCAACCAACAAAACCTGATTCCTTCCAACAAAACCTGATTCCAATCAACGAAACCTGATTCCTTCCAACACAACCTGATTCCTTCTATCGAAACCTGTTTTCCTTCGTATTCCCTTTCCCCTTCATCGATCCTTATTCCTTCTTCGATCCTCACTCGACACAACCGTGACACCAATCATTGTGTAGTTGCATTCCCCAATGAGAAATGGCTTAGTATTTGGTACGTATGATGTCTTTGATATGTCCAAGAATATATTCATCACAGTGAAGAACTTCTCTATTGAGATAGCACAGATATTCCATAGGTATATTCACTGCCATGCTATTGTACTTATACAAAAACTATTTAACGTTCGCACTTTCCTAGCTGACCGATCAGATTGCTTACTTCCAGCCAAGACATCGACAGCCAGACAAGAGCGTGGATGAAAATAGCTCAATATCAAAACCTCCAAATGATGCGAATCCCCATCAATTGCATAAAAAATTGCATGAGCATCAAATAATTAAAAATACCATGTAATTACAGAATTCCCGCATTGAACTGAAGGAATCATTAATCCTGACAAGAAATAATAACTGACAAAAACGCAATAACAGGACAAAGAACAAAACTAAAAATGTGACCAAAAACAGAACAAAAAACTGCATCTTATTTGTTATTGCTACCACTGTCATTCAGACCAGTGAAGTATAGTTCCCAACATGTAATCCACTCGTTGAGACAAGTGACCTACTTTTTTTTGGGAACAGAAATTGTTCCCAGCAACGGAGAATTTATCATGTAGGGATCATCATTGAGCCAGGTGTCCTCTGACTCATGAACATCAGTATTTGTCCAGTCAGTATAAAATCCCACATCCCTTGCCCAAATACATTGCAGCATCCGCATTTGGCGTATGATACGCTTTTGGACGATGATCTCTATAACGGTTGTGCTGAGTGACGATCGATGGTGGTGTGATGATCAGTAATTCATATGAAAGAATAAGCATGACGAGAATGAAATCAGGTTACAAACGAAAGCTAAACCACGGCGAGAATGTAATCAGGTTTCAAATGGAGACCAAAGCACAACGAAAATGAAATCACGTTTCGAACAAAAGCTAAAGCACGGCGAGAATGAGATCAGGTTTTGAATGGGAAACCACAGAATTGTGCAAAAGCGATGTACAAAGATAGCAGGAGTTCGGAGGTATTATGGAACCAGTGAATTACTGTGTATACTCCAGGCATTTGGCAGAGGTTAAGTTTCTTTCTTCACTTATTCTCTCGTCTACAAAACAATCAATTTGCTTCGGCTGTCACTTCTTTCACACTCGGTGATTTCAGATTGAGTCTGTTGCGTACAGCCCTCATTTCTTTAGCTACAGGCCATTCTCGATATTGAGCTTTCCTGCTCTTCGATTTTATAACCCCTAGAACCCCGAGCCCTTAACCCTGGACACCCAGCGCTGAATCCTTGACAGAAGAATGAGTCCAAAAGCGATTCTAACAGTTATATTCTTGTTTTATGTGCCGTTATTCCCACCGTTTAGGTTGCTATTATTGTCATCGCATTGGCAATGTATCTTGCAAAGTTTTTAAATCAGCAAGCAATTTCGAAAATAGATTTGTCATTCAATCCTACTGGAGACACATCTGTTTATCTTGCTGGTGGACCATTTGAAGATCTACGAATCCAGATATTTGCGGCAACAAGTACCACTTCTAAAAACACATGAGCGAGGACAAAAGGACTTGCAACTGTATTTCCTTATGCTACTGTTCATAAGAAGAAGGAGACCTAGACCACGATTATCCAAACCCAACTATCCACTGCTACTGTGGAGCCATTCAGGATTGGACCGAAACACCTACCTGCAACTGCGGCATAGAAGAATTCGATATGTTTTTCGATTGCATTGAAGAACAAAATTGCATTCTCTGTTTACTTTGGACAATTGATTGCAAATCTCTCTTGCCTTGGTATATAGCCCAACAGGAAGCAAATATGCATTTTTAGTCAACATCAAAGCAATTGAAGAGTGTTAGTTAATCAACGAAAATGATTGACAGCGATTCGCCATCGGACATCAAATGTGCTGAAACACAAATATGTATATTTGGTGCGAAATTCCCTGTGGTAACATCTGCTGGATTCGCTGGAAAAGCGATACCTGGAGACACATCTGTGACGAGTATCTTGAAGTAGCACAAACCTTCGGTTGGAGAATCAATAAATATCTACACCAATCACTGTTCGAAAATTGCAAAGATGTCAGCAGAATCTTCAAAAGTAACCTGCAATGTGACGCTGACAGGGGCACTATAATTGGAACGTGAATATGGAACACTGTCAATTACGGAGATCATGAATGAAGAGCAACTCAGGAGTCATATTTAGGACATCAACACAGGACTAACAGCCCTTGCTCGGTTACCGACAACCAGCAGGTTGAACAAATTGCAAAAGAAATGGCTATCTGTAAAGAATGCGGAGACACAAATATCGGAGTTGTTGGCAAAAGGAAACATGGTCATTGAGGAATGGAACAACCTGAAACAAGAGCTGCTTCTTACGCAACGGAAGTTAAAAACCACAGAAGAAAGAACGCCAGTCAGCACACATGGAGACCTGCAAGCCAAGATCACAGATCTAGAACAAAAATTGGAAAACAGAGCACCAGAAGGGATGGAAAACTTCAGACAGGCACTAGAAGAAACAGCGGAACAGTTAAGGATCTGTGGAGAAGAAAGAAACATATATCGGGATCAGGTCAAGTGACTATCAGCACTGGCAGGAACATCGGATGGTGGCAACGGGGGTAGAGAACACAAAGGCAGTGAAATTCTCGGGTTCTCTGGAACAGACTGAAGGGCACTTCGAGAATGGATGGCACAACTCGCCATGAAAATTGCGGATGAACCAGGACGATTCTTTAACAAACAAACCAAAATGTTGTACACGGCAAATCGATCAGAACGCGTGGCCCTGAATCAAATTCAACCATATATCGACAGGAAAACCGGAGATCTGAAGTTAGAGTCACTGGAAGAATTACTGGACCTGTTGCAGTTGGCCATTGGAGACAAAGCCATACAGGCCACAGCAAATCAGAAACTGCTCAAACTTAAGCAAATGGATTCAGAATTTGCCCAATACTTCACAGAATTCCAACTGTGGGTACCTGATGTCGATTAGAACAAAGTAGCCCAGTTGGAAGTGTTACGTCAAGACCTATCTGAGGAGCTGAAGGACTCACTACAGCACTGCGACATTCCGTCGGACCTCACAGAATTTGTCACAATGTGATCAAAAAGAGACTCCCGAATCTGCCCCTGAGTTGCATACAGAAAGTCAGGAAAATGGACAGCAGGGTCAAAGAAACATGAAATCACGAGCAACACCACACCTGCCCCAGAAACAGTACCAGCAGGCAATGTGGTAGGTTACCATGGCCCTGCCCCAATGAACCTTTCAGCAGTGAAGGAGAAGAAAATTACTCCGGAAGAACGCAAGTGGCGAAGGGAAGGAGGACTTTGTATGTACTGTGGGGATAGCAGGTACTTCGCGCCATCGTGCCCAAGAAAATTGAAAGTAGCATCAAAACAGGTGGAAGTAACACCTTTTAGGAATGCAGGAAATGAAATGGACGCAGATTCGGGAACAGAGAAAGGAAAGAAAGTTGAGTCGGAAAAAGTCTAGGCCAGTGCAATAAGGATAGCCATTGTGCTGGGCACAAATCTCCTTTGTCTACAGTTGTTAAATCTTGTTTTGGAATTTTGCAGTTTTCGATTAGTAGTGCAGAAATGATGGAGTCTTCAATGGAAAGCAAATATCTTGTTGGAAAATGTTCGCTGAAAATCGGAGACAGGTTATTCAACACACACGGTCTACTCGACTGCAGAGCCACGGGATTAGCATTTGTGGATACAGGTTTTGTTCACCATCATCAATTAAAAGAAAAGAAATTACGAGAATCAAGAGAGTAAGAAGTTATTGATGGAAGACCCATCGAATCAGGAACTATCACCTCCATGGCCAAGTCAAACATAAGAATATGATAACACCAGGAGCGATTACCAGTATTCGTAACACAGTTAGGGCATTACCTGATCGTGCTGGGATTGCCATGGTTACAACTCCATGATGTCATGGTCAAATTCCAGAACCAAAAGATTGGCTTCGAAAGCAGTTACTGCCAACAGCACTGCCAGCATCATTCGAGTGTATGGGGATGGGGCAATTACATGGAAACATCAGCCGCAGATCGGGCAGGGCCGAAATTGGACATCTGCGAGGTAGCAGCATCACCTTTCGTGAGGAGAATAAGAAAGGAGAAACTCAGGGTTTATGCTGTCACACTCTACAAGATCAACAAAGCACCAGGAATAAAAGATTTACCAGAAAAACCTCTCGAAGAAGTTATCCCTAAAGAGTTCCATGAGATCCTACCCTTGTTCAGAAAAGTAATCACAGAAACACTTCCACCACACTGACCCTACAATCCCAGGATTAAATCACAGCATGGCTTTACCCCAGTGTTCGGACCCATTTACAGCTTATCTCGAGAAGAACTCCAAGTTTTAAAAGAATGGATAGAGAGGAACTTGTCCAACAGATTCATCCGGTCGTTTTCATCACCTTGCGGAGCTTCAGTTCTCTTTGCTCCCAAGCCGGAGGGAGGCCTAAGGCTCTGCGTCGATGACCGAGGCCTAAATGAAGGATCAATAAAAAAACATTACCCCCTGCCATTAATTCAAGAAACCTTGCTAAAACTCTCGAAGGCCCACTATTACACGAAGTTGGATGTCTGGGATGCGTATAATATATTCAGGATCGCGGAAAGAGACAAATGGAAAACAGCTTTCAGAACTCAATAAGGACTTTTCGAATCCTTAGTTGTGCCCTTCATCTCACCAGTACGCCAGCATCGTTTCAAGAATTTATCAATGATACGCTACGAACCTTTTTTGACATATTCTGGACTGTCAAGGATTCAGGGCTGGGTATCGAGGGTTCAGGGCTTGGGGTTCTAGGGTTTAAAAAATCCAAGAGCAGAAAACTTCAGAGTCGAGAATTGCCTGTAGCTAAAGGAATGAGGACTGAACACAAGAGATTCGATCTGGAATCACCAAGTGTGAAAGAAGTGAAAGCCGATGCTAATTGAATGTTTTATAGATGAGAGAATCAGTGAAGAAAGAAACTTAGCCTCCGCCGAACGCCTGGTTTATATACAGTGATTTCACTCGTTCCATAATACATCCACACTTCTGCTTTCTTTGTATACCGCTTTGGTACGATTCCGGCATCTCCCATAAAACCCTTATTCGAAACCTGATCCCATTCTCGTCATGCTTTATCCTCCATCCAAAACCTGATTTCATTCTCGTTATGCTTTAGCCTCCGTTCAAAACCTGATTTCATTCTCGTCATGCTTTAGCCTCTGTTCGAAATCTGATTCCATTTTTGCCATGTTTTAGCCTCCATTGGAAACCTGATTTCCTTCTCATCGTGCTTTATCTTTTATAGTATTCACCGATCATCACTCCACCACTAATCATCATTCAACAAAACCGTGAAAGCAGCTTCCCCTCTCCAATGCAGAGTACCTACGAGGTTCACGATCCAGGCTTGCCAGGTTGTTCCATGTTAAAATCATCGATAGCCTTAAGTCCATCTACGTTGGTTGCAGGCTCTCAGCTGCGCTCGTAGTAGCCCTTCTATTTTACCAACTACTGCAGCTGCTTCCGGAACAGCCTGGAATCATCTATCTGCTGGACTTCTTACTCCTCTTCTCCGTCCACTATTACCGGTGGTGGTGGTTCTTGCTTTTGATTTGAGAGGGGATCCTGGGTGGCTTTCTCTACTCTGGATATCGGTTGAAGGTCATGAATGTGCAGTTGATTTGGTAGTTTAATTCTATAGGTCCATGGACTGATGACCTCCATGATTTCATATGGTCCAATATGTTTCCAGTCCAGTTTCTTACTGGGTTGGGCTGTCTATAGGTTTCTGGCGTCCATCCATACTTTGTCTCCTATCTGCAACTCCGTTTCGACTCTTCATGCTTTGTTGGCCTGTTCAGACTGTATGGCTTGGGCTCTTTTCATTTCTGCTTGAAATTTGCAAAACAGTTGTTCCATTCTTTGGGCCACCTGCTGTGCGTTGACTTTGCGGATATCATTCAGATTTCTGAACGGATGTTGGCCAAATGTCACTGGTGGATGGAATCTGTAATTGCCAAACAACGCGTAGTAATTCGTTGCTTCTGAGGTATGATTAATGGCTGCACACTCTCCCATGGGTAGCCATTGGACCCAGTCATTTTGCTGATAATTGACGAAATTTCAAAGATACTGTTCCATTACTGTATTGACTCTCTCAGTTTGACCGTCAGTCTGAGGGTGAAATGCTGTTGGCAGTCTTTGTTAGATTCCCAACCTTTTGCAGACGTGTTTCCAGAATTCCGAAGCAAATTGCGGCCCTCTATCCGATACTATTGTTTTGGGAAGTCCGTGCAGTCTGAATACTTCTTTAATGTACATTTCGCCCAGTTGCTTTCCATCTACTTTGACAGTACAGGGTACTAAAAGTCGCATCTTTGTTAGGCGATCGACTACTACCTATACTGCATTGAACCCCTCGCTTCCTGGCAGTCCTACTACGAAGACCATGCTCAAATCTTTCCATGGTTGCTGCGGCACTTCCAACAGTCATAACGAGCCACAATGTTTTCCGTAGATTGCCTCGCTCCGTTGGCAGGTGTGGCAGTTTCGTACGTAGCAGTCCACAGCCATTTTCATCTGAATCCAGGAATGGTTTCGGCTTAGCAGGTCGTATGTTTTTGCTCGTCCTGGGTGTCCTGCGCCCGGGGAGTCATGGCATTCTTGGATGCACTTGAGCTTATCATTGTCTGTCAGTTGAATTTGTTGTAATTCCGACACTTCTAGCGGTTCTTTCGTATGTGTGTATAACTTTGGGCAATGCTTGAACATGTTTTTTACCCAGTTCCACAGCTCGTCAGAATTTACCGAGTTGTTATCAAGGTCAACTGTTTCCATGAATGCTACTACCAAGTTTTTGCTCAGTTTCTTGTAGAGGTTTTCCGTTTTTAACACGATTTGTTGGGTTATTTCTGCCCCTGCCATCGGAGGAATGTCTCCTGGCATTCTTGTAAGTGCATCGGGTTTCTGACCTTGCTTTCCTGGGTGGTAGACTATCTTGAACTGAAACCTTGACAAGAATTCGGACCATCTGGTTTTTCTTCAATTCAGCAATTTGAACATCATGAAATACTCCAGGTTCTTGTGATCAGTGAGGATTTTAATAGGATGTGCCGAACCTTCGCACTCCAGTCTTCATTGTTCCAGGCTGTTGACTATGGCACCTAGTTCTTGATCGTATATTTCGAAATTTTCTTCAGCGGGCAAATGTTCTTTGGAGAAGAAGACTACGGAATGGAATACTCCTTGATCATCATATTGGGAGAGGACTCCTGCGGATACATAACTCGAAGCGTTGGTTTCCAGAACTAGTACCTCTTCGTAATCGATGTGGGCCAGTACTGGAGCTGTTGTAAATGCTAACTCAAGTTCAGCGAATGCTCGTTTCTGATTGAGTCCCCAGTGTAAGATACTAGCATTTTCGTGAATTTTGTAAGTAGTTGTACCACCCTACTATAATTCGGTATGAACCGTAGGTAAAAATTAGCAAAGTCTAATAAGGCTTGGACCTCCTTGAGTTTCTCCGGTGCTTCCCAGTTTTCGACTGCTTGAACTTTCTCTGGATCCATTCTGATTCCGTTTACTCCGACAATTAACCCTAGGTATTTGACCTCTTCCTTATGGAACTCAGATTTTTCTACTCTCAGGTAGAGGCCCGCTTCCTTAAGTGAGGTCATGACTGCCCTGACGTGTTCCTTATGTTCTTTCAGGTTATCACTGTAAATGAGGATGTCGTCCAAAAAAGCCGTACAGAATATGTCCAAAAAGGGGTGTAGTATATCATTGATAAATTCTTGGAACGATGCTGGTGCATTGGTAAGTCCAAAGGGCATAACTAAGGATTCAAAATGTCCATAGCAGGTTCCGAAAGCTGTTTTCCATTCATCCTCTTCTGCAATTCTGATCATATTATACATATCGCGGACGTCTAACTTGGTATACTAGGGAGCCTTCGAGAGTCATAATAAGGTTTCTTGGATTGATGGCAGGGGGTACCGGTTTTTTATCGTTCCTTCATTTGACCCCCAATAGTTGACACAGAGTCCCAGACCTCCTCCGGTTTTGGAGCAAAAAGTACTGGGGCTCTGCAGGGCGATGCAGATAATTGGATGAATTCCTTGAACAAGTTCTTCTCTATCGATTATTTCAAAACTTGTAGTTCTTCTTGAGATAAGCTGTAAATAGGCCCTAACGGCGGTATAAAGCCCTCCTGTAACATAATCTGGTGATTGTAGGGTCGGTGCGGTGGTAGTGTTTCAGCGATTACTTTGCTGAACAGGGGTAGAAACTCGTGTTATTCCTTGGGGATGACTTCTTCGATGGACTTTTCTTGTACATTCTGTCTTCCCAAGGCCTTGTTGATTTCATACAGTATGATGGCGTACACCTTGAGTTTCTGCCTTCTGATTCTTCTCACAAAAGGTGATGCAGCTACTGTGCAGATATCCAATTTCGGTCTTTCCAGATCTGCTGCTGTTGTTTCCATGTGATTGCCCCATACCCATATGTGCAAATGATGTTGGCAATGCTGTTGGCAGTAGCTGCTTTCGAAGCCAATTCTTCGTGCCTGGAATTTAACCGTTACATGGTGAAGTTGTAGCCATGGCAATCCTGGTACGATCAGGTAATGCCTCAATTTTGTTACGAACGCTGGTAATTGCACCTGAAGTGATCATATTCCTATATTTAACTTGGCCATGGCCATAATGGTTCCTGATTCGATGGGCCTTCCATCGATAACCTTTAATTCTCTTGATTCTCGTAATTCCTTCTCTTCTAATTGATGATGGTGAACAACATCTTTGTCCACAGATGCTATTCCTGTGGCTCCGCAGTCAATTATAGTGTGCGTATCGATTAACCTGTCTCAGATTTTAAGCGAACATTTCACAACATGATGCTTGCTTTCTATTAAAGACTCCTTAATTTCTGCGCTACTAATTGAGAACTGCGAAATTCCAAAACGAGACTTAACAACTGTAGGCAAAGGTGATTCGTGCCCAGCGCAATGGCCATCGTCATTGCACTGGCCTAGACTTTTCCCGACTTGACTTCCTTTCCTGTCCCCGAATCTGCGTCGATTTCATTTCCTGCTTTCTTAAAAGGTATTACTTCCACCTGTCATGATGCTGCTTTCAATTTTCTCGGGCAACTTGCTGCAAAGTGCCTGCTATCTCCTCAGTAGATACAAAGTTCTTCTTCCCTTTGTCGCTTGTGTTCTTCTGAATTAATTCTTTTCCCTTGGACTGCTGATAGATCCATTGGGGCGGAGCCATGATATCCTGCCACTGTTCCTGCAGGAGCTAATTCCGAGGTTGATGGGGCGAGTGTGCTCTTTTTCGCAATTTCAGACTTCTTGTATCGCGCTGTCAATCTTCCTGATTTTTTTTCAGCAGCTCGAGCGCGGATCTGTGAATCTTCCTTTGAGCAGAGTTTGACAAATTCTGTAACATCTTCCGGAATGTCGCAATATTGTAGTGAATCTTTCAATTCTTCGGATAGGCCTTGTCTTAGCACGTTAACTTGTGCTGCATGGTTCCAGTCGATATCAGGCACCCATCGTTGAAGTTCTGCCTAATACTGAGGGAATTCTCGGTCTTTTTTTCGAACTTTAAGGAGTTCACGATTGGTGGTGGCTTGTATGTCTTGATCTCCGAAGGCTCGCAGTAACAGGTGCAATAGTTGTTCCAACAATGGGAGGTCGATGTTACTCGTAATTCTGCTGATATATGGCTGGATCTGATTTAATGCCACGCCTTCTAGTCAATTTGCTCTATATTGCATTTTGGACTGCTCATCAAAGAATCGTGTTGATTCATCTTCAATTTTCATTGCTGACTGTGCCTTCCATCCTTGGAGTGCTCTCCTATCTGTTGCCGAGAATCGGAAAATTTTGCTGCCTTTGTGTCCCCTTTTTCCGCTACCAATTCCACCATTCCACACGAGCGCGAGCACTCTTCTGACCTGATCCCGATATTCGTTTCTTTCCTCTCCACAAATCCTTAACTGTTCCTCTGTGTTCTCTCATTTCTGTCTCAGATTTTCCGTCCCTGCTGGTACTCTGTATTCCAATCGTTGTTCCAAGTTTCGGACTTTTTCTTCCAAATCTCCGTGATTGCATTCCAGGGCTCTTTTCTCTGTGGATCTTAATTTCTGTTGCGTAAGAAGCAGCTGCTGTTTCAGGTCGTTCCGTTCCTCAATGACCATGTCTCCTTTTGCCAATAGCTCCGATATTCGTGCTTCCGCTGTTTTCACGGATTGTTGTTCCTTTAACAATTCGTTCAACCTGCTGGTTGTTGGTAACTGAGCAAGGGCTGTGAATCCTGTTTTGATTGCTTGGATATGTTCCCGGAGTGGTTTTTCATCCATTACCTCCGTATTTGTGCGTGTTACATTTTCCAATTCCAGCTGGTGTTCTCTGGTCACCATCACATGGCGGGCTGTTCTTGAAGATTCTCCTGACATCTTTGCAGTTTTCAAATAGTGATTGATGTAGGGATTTGTTGATTTTCAAACCGAAAGTTTGTGCTACTTCAAGGCACTCGTTACAGATGTGCCTCCAGTTATCGCTTTTCCAGTATATCCAGCAGTCATTGCCACAGGGAATTTCGCACAAAATGCATTCATTTGGGTTCCAGCACATTTAACGCCCGATGGCGAATCGATGTCAAGCATTTTCATTAATTATATAACACTCTTCAGTTGCTTCGATGTTGGCTGAAAAAGCGTATTTGCTTGCCGTTGGGCTATATACCAAGGAAAAAGGGATTCGAGATCGATGATCCAAAGTAAACAGAGTATGCAATCCAGTTCATCAATACAATCGAAAAACGTATCAAATTCCTCTATGCCACAGTTGCAGGTAGGTATTTCAGTTCAATCCTGAATGGTTCCTCAGTTGCAGTGGATAGTTGGGTTTGGATAGTCATGGTTGAGGTCTCCTTCTTCTGCTGAACAGTAGGAAAAATAAATACAGTCGCAGGTCCTTTCGTCCTCGCTCATATGTTTAGAAGTAGTACTGGTTGCTGAAAATATCTGGATCAGTAGGTCTTCAAAAAGTCCACAAGCAAAATTAACAGATGTGTTTCCAGTAGGATTGGATGACCAATCTATTTTCAAAATTGCTTGCTTATTTAAAAACTTTGCAAGACGCATTGCAAATGCGATGACAATAATAGCAACCCAAACAGTGAGGATAACGGCACATAAACCCGAATATAACCGGTAGAATCGATTTTGGACTCGTTTTTCTGTCAAGGATTCAGGGCTGGGTATTGAGGGTTCAGGGCTCGGGGTTCTAGGGGTTATAAAATCCCAGAACAGGAAACCTCAGAGTCGAGAATAGCCTGTAGCTAAAGGAACGAGGACTGTACACCAGAGACTCGATCCGGAATCACCAAGTGTGAAAGAGGTGAAAGCCGAAGCTAATTGATTGTTTTATAGACGAGAGAACGAGTGAAGAAAGAAACTTATCCTCCACCAAACGGCTGGTTTATATACAGTGATTTCACTCGTTCCATAATACATCTGAACTCTTGCTTTCTTTGTTCACGGCTTTCGTACGATTCTGTCGTCTCCCGTAAAACCCTGATTCGAAACCTGATCTCATTCTCGTCATGCTTTAGCCTCTGTCCGAGACCTGATTTTATTCTTGCCATGCTTTAGCTTCTGTTCGAAGCCTGATTTCATTCTCGTCATGCTTTAGCCTCCGTTTGAAATCCAATTTCATTCTCATCATGCTTTAGCCTCCGTTCAATACCTGATTTCATTCTCGTCATGCTTTATTTTTTATAGTATTCACCGATCATCACTCTACCACCGATCTTCACTCAACACAACTGTGGCATCGGGTCTCTATTGTTCCAGGCTTTTGACTATCGCATCTAATTGTTGATCGTAGATTGTGTAATGTTCTTCAGCGCGGGAACGTTTTTTGGATAATCAGACCACCGGGTGTAGTACACTTTGATTATCGTACTGAGAGAGGACTCCTGCAGATACATAACTTCAGGCGTCCAATTTGATAACTATCTCTTCTGCATAATTGCAATGGGCTAGCACTGGTGCCATTGTAAAAGCTCTTTTGAGTTCCGCAAAAGCCCTTTTTTGAACTGGTCCCTAATGAAAAGGTACTAACTTTGTTGTACGTTTCGATAGCAGTCGTACCACCCTGCTGTAATTCCATATGAACCGTCGATAAAAGTTAGCAAAGCCCAAAAAGGCTTGGACTTCTTTAAGTTTCTCTGGTACTTCCCAATTTTCAACTGCTTGGACTTTCTCCAGGTCCATTTGGATTCCGTTTACTCCGACAATTAACCCTAGGTATATCACTTCTTCCTTATGGAACTCGCATTTGTCTGGTTTTTGGTAGAAGCCGGCTTCCTTGAGAGATTTCATTACTGCTCAGACGTATTCCTTGTATTCTGTCAGATTGTCACTGTAAAGAGACTATCATCCAAAAAAGCTGTGCAGAATATATCCAACAATGGTCGTAACATATGATTGATGAACTCTTGGAATGACGCTTGTGCATTGGTAAGTCCGAAAGGTATAACTAGGGATTCTAAACGTCTATAGCGGATCCTAAACGCCATTTTCCACTCATCCCCCTCGGCGATTTTAATCGTGTTATATGCATCGTGGACATCCAACTTGGTGTAATAGTGGGCCTTTGGAAGTCTTAGCATGGTTTTTTGGATGAATGGTAAGAGATATGAGTTCATTATTGTTCCTTCATTTAGTCCTTTGTAATCGACACATAGTGTTAAACCTCTTCCTGGTTTGGGAGCGACAAGTACTGGGGCTTCGCAAGGTGATAAAGACAACCGGATGAATTCCTTGGACAAGTGCTTTTGTATCCATTCTTTTGAAACTTGTAGCTCTTCTCGGGATCAGCTGTAAATAGGTCCAAACAGTGGTGTAAACCCTTCTTGCAGCTGGATTTTTTGGTCGTAGGACTGGTATGGAGTTAGCGTTTCCACAACTATTTTCCTGCACACGGGTAGAAACTCGTGGTACTCTTTGGGGATGACTTCTTCAAGGGGTTTTTCTTGTTGATCTTTCATTTCCAAGGCCTTATTGATTTCATACAATGTAACAGTATAAACTTTGAGCCCTTCCTTCTTTATTTTTTTCATAAAGAATGAGGCAGCTACTGCGCAGATAGCTAGCCTGGGTTTCTCCGCATCTGTTGCTTCCATATAATTGCCCCACACCCATACACTCGGATGGTGTTGGCAGTGTTGTTGGCAGTAGCTACTTTCGAACCCAATTCTGCGATATAGAAATTTGACTGTTACGTCGTGATGTTGTAACCATAGTAGCCCTAACACTATGGGATAATGTTCTAACTTTGTTACAAATGCTGGTAGTTGCTCCTGATGTGATCGTATTCCCATGTTCAACTTGGCCATGGTTGTAATAGTTCCTGATTCAATGGACCTTCCATCAATAACTTCTAACTCCATTGACGCTCGTAGTTTCTTCTCCTCTAATTCATGATGGCAAACGCAATCATTGTCCACAAATGCTATTCCTGTGGCTCCACAGTCAATTAAAGCGTGCATATCGATTAACCTGTCTCCAATTTTCACTGAACATTTCACAACAAGATGCTTCCTTTCCATTAAAGACTCCTCAATTACTGCGTATCAATCGAGAACTGTGATATTCCAAAATGAGATTTTACAACTGTAGACAAAGAAGATTCATGCTCAGTGCAATGGCCATTCTTATTGCACCAGCTTCAACTTTTTCCGACTCGACTCCTTCTTCCGAATCTGCGCCCATTTCATTTCATTCTTTCATAAGAAGTGTTATCTCGAACTGTCCTGATGCTGCTTTCAATTTTCTCGGGCATGATGCCACACAGTGCCTGCTATCCCGGCTGTACATACAAAGTCCTCCTTCCCTTCGTTGCTTGCATTCTTCAAGAGTATTCATCCTGCCTTTGACTGCCGAGAGGTCTATCGGAGCGGGGCCACAATAATTTGCTATTGTGCCTGCTGGTACTATTTCAGGGGCCAGTGTGATATTGCTTGGAGTTTCATGTTTCTTTCACCCTGCTGTCCATCTTCCTAACATTTTCTCAGCTGCTCGATTGCAGATTTGCAAATCTCTCTTTGAGAAAAGTTTGACAAATTCTGTATATTCTTCCAGAATGTCGCAATGTTGTAGTGAATCATTCAATTCTGCAGATATGCCTTGTCTGAGCAAGTTTACTTGGGCTGCTTTGTTCCAGTCAACATCCGGCACCCATTGTTGGAATTCTGCATAATACTGGGAGAATTTTTGGTCTGTTTGTGAAAGCTTAAGGAGTTCTTGATAGACGGTGGCTCGTATGTCTTGATCTCCAAAGGCAAGTTGTAATTGGTCCAACAATTTCTCCCATGATATGAGGTTGAGGTTATCAGTTACTCTGCTGATGTATGGCTGGATCTGATTAAATGCTGCGTCTTCCTGTCGGTTTGCTGAATATCGTATTTTGGATCGCTCACCGAAAAATTGTATTGGTTCATTTGCAATTTTCATTGCTAATTGTGCTATCCACCCTTGGAGTGCGCTTCTATCTGTTCCTGAAAATCAGAGAATTTTGCTGTCTTTATGTCCCCTATTTCCGCCAGTATTACCACCATTGTTAGGGGGATACTGCAGCAAGATGTGACTTATCGATATTGTTGAACCGACTTGTGCTAAAGGCGTATCTTAAGAATGATAATCCAACTAAAGATATGGAATTCGATTGTGACGCGTTTACGTTGTTGTACTGTATGTATGAATACGGGCATCCATTGCAGTATGGCCTTGTTTAACAGTCGTAACTGTTTTGGAGGTAATCTTCCGATAACTCGTCGAAGGCGACTTGGGAAGGAAGTTTACCGGTATGGAAATAATGGTAGTATTCTTCACAAAGGTTATTACGAATAGGGTATTGTGCGAGGTGTTTGTATTTGGCTCGAGTGTTTGCTTGAGCATGCAAGATGCGAGCGAAGAGAATCTTCTGGTTGTCTGTAATAGACATAAAAGTTTTGGTGAATATTTTTAAGGTAATTAACTTAATAATATTTCAGGTGGTTTTTCCGCTGTTGTGTTCTGACTGTGGTTTGTTCGACTGTTGCTTGAATCGTTGTGTTTAAACTTGTGGGTTTAAGGTGGTCTTTTATAGGTGAGTATTTCCGCGTCAAACTATCCTGCTAAGGGGTGACGGTACCTCTCTGTAATTTATGATGTGTGTGTATAGTACTATCTCAATCACACTCAGTCCACCGTAGTGGGTGTTCACATAACATCCAATCGTTGCTTCAGAGCCGATCTCAGTCGTTAGCTGTGGAGAGTTCCGTTTGACAACGTGTGGTTGCGTAAGCCCCCACCAGGGATCCCAAAGGTTATCCTGCATGTTATGACGTTGCTGACGCACATATCAGACCATTACTTTGTATTAGTTATCTTTCTTCGTATTGAGTGGAATAGTGATCAATGATTTAATGAGCTGCCAACCCATACATTGCCACGTACCTAGTGTCATCAGGTCTTATCCGTGTTCCGCGAAGCGGGGTGCCCTCTGTCAGTTATCGGGTTACAAACCCAGCAGAGCTGGTTTTCAACCGTCTGGATTCAAGCACTTATCTTTTGGTAGAGTTAACTACCGGGGCGCAGTTAGCTTATCTCCTTTGCTTATTCTAGCTCTAGAGATAGCAAAGTCCCGCATACTAAGATAATATTGGTTGTCCAACCATATCCATGAGGCTAAGCACGGGTATGGTGTGTCCCAGTATTTGCATGATACTGGAGATAACACTGGTCTGATCCGTAACGCACAGCTGACCTGAAGGCCCCTGCTGGCAGTTACATTGCTTCGGCAGTATGGTTGGTGTGTCTCATGCCTTGGCCAGTACTATGGGTTTTACTCCATGATTACTGTCTGATCGAGTGTGCGTACTGTCTCCACACTGGGTAGCTATTCCCTATGCTGAGACGCAGAATTGTAGCATAGACTATTATGGGGATTTCACCCGGCTATGTTGAGTCGTCTGCTAACTCATCCGTAGACATCCTCAGGGGTGTAACCTTTAACCACTGATTCATCTTTGAACAGCGGCAAGTCTGGGAGACTAAGCCTGATATACTTCATACGCATGCTAAGGGGAAACCCCTAACATTACCTCCCTCTCTAGCTCTGGTGACCTCAACAGAGTACTCCAACATATGAAGTGATTCTTTTGCCATAGTTACCACTCAGACAGCATATACTATAGGTATAGCTAATCGTTTGATAAAAATAAAAATAAAAATAAAGGTGACCTCCGCTTACATAAAATCAAATGCGGTGTGAATTTTTAACAAAAGAAATCTATTTATTCTTTCTCTTTTTCTTTTGTGTTTTCTTGTTTTGTTTCCATCTTTTATCTTTTTCCATCTCTGGTTTTTGTTCGTAGAACTTGTCAATTAGTTCTGGTGCTATCTCTGCTAGATGTTGGTAGGATTCCCAAGTATTTTCCTCCTGTGTAAATCCTTCCGGTATACATGCTTCCGATGATCTTCGTCTGTTGGTCCACTGGCTATAATAGCTTCGGGTATCCATCCTTCGTTGTCTGCTTCTATTGGTCGAATATCTTTTTCTTTAATTTCTCCCCGGTACTGTTCTAGCAGAGCAATATTGAATGTAGGATGTATTTTCCACGACCCTGGTAGCTCTAACCGACACCAACGTTTGTTGCTTCCAATTTTACTAATCTTAAAAGGTCCGTATAGTTTGTCGTCGAGTTTTTTGCATTGCCTCTTGGTTCGAATATTTCTCCCATCTAGCATTACCCAATCATTGACTTTGAACTCTGGTGCTGGCTTTCTTTTTCGGTTGTAGTATGTTGCCATTTTTTCACGACTGCTTTCGAGTTGTGTTTCGAGCGTGCGATAGACGTCTACCATGTAGTGAGCGTATATTTCCGAGCTTGGGTTTTTGAATTCCACTTCGGTGGGCCAATTGGTGCGTGGTTCATATCCGTAGTGTGCGTAGAAAGGTGTTATTTTGGTTGCCGCATGTTTTGAATTGTCATATGTGTATTCGGCCATTGGTAACATTTCTTTCCAATTGCCTTGTTTGTAGTTGCAGTATGTTCGTAGGTAATGTTAAATTGTCTGGTTCATCCGTTCTGTTTGACCGTCCGTTTGCGGGTGAAACGCTGTTGACATTGAACGTGTGATTCCCAAGAATTGGTATAAGTCTGCAATGAAATGTCCGGTAAATACCCCATCTCTGTCCGATACTATATCTGTTGGCAGTCCGTGATATTTCCACACATTGCCTAGGAACAATTTGGCTACTACTGATGATTCCCATTTGGCTGTTGGTATAAAGTGAGCCATTTTAGTGAAGCGATCGATTACTACCATGATATTGTTGCATCCATCTGACTCTGGTGGGTCTGTGATAAAATCGACTGATATGTATGACCATGGTGAAGATGGTAATTCCAATGGATGTAGTAATCCATGTTTCGCATGTCGGGGGCTTTTCGTTCTTTGACACGAGTCGCACTTGTTGCAATAGTCTCGAACTTCTTCTTCTAACTTGGGCCAGTAGAAGTTTCTGGTAATAAGTTCCATGGTACGTTCTCTTCCGAAATGCCCTGCCACTTTGGAATCGTGTTCTCGTTTGAGTACTTCTCTTCTAAACCCCTTTGGTGCATATAGCCTTCCTTCCATACCAGCATCCCTTCTGCATCTATTCCGAATCTTTCGTCAACGTTCTTTTCCTTGTGCTAATCTTTCTTAATATCTCCTTATATTCCTCATCTTTTTCTACTTGAGTAGTCCATCGTTCTTTCATTCGGGGTGTTAGTTTTTTAACTGAAAATCTGGCGAGACATATTTCTCCTATTTCTTCATCGTCAATACCCATTGCTCCGATGTTCATCCAAAGTTCTGGTCCTAATAGAGCTTTCTCTTCAGTACTTTGCGTACCTCCCTCTCTAGAGATGAACTCCGGACATCTCGATAAGGCATCTGCTTTTCCATTTGCTGAGCCTTTTCTGTATACAATCTTGAAATTATATTCTTGTAATACTTCTGCCCATCTGGCATGCCTTCAATTGAGTTGATTGGTTTCTTTGAAGTACTGTAGATTCATATGGTCAGAGAAGACGATAGTCGTATGTGTCGCTCCATGGAGGTAGCATCGCCATGTTTTGAAAGCATATACTATGGCAACCATTTCTTTGTCGTATATTTGATAGTTGATTTCGGCGGGTGAAAATTTCTTGGAGATAAAGGCGACTGGGTGCATTTTAGCGTCTTCAAACTTCTGCGATAAAACTGCTCCCATAGCGAAGTCTGAAGCATCCGTTTCGACTATTGCCGGTCGATCTTCTTCGTAATGTCGAAGAATTGGGGTATTTTCTGCTACAAACAATATGCATATTTTGTAGTATGCCGCTTTTTGTAAATCTCCGAATGTAAAATTCTTTCCATCTCCTTTCAACGTATCTGTTATTGGTGCCACGATTCCAGCGTATCCCTTTATGAATCTTCGATAAAAATTCCATAATCCTAAAATGATTTGGACTTCTTTTTGTGTTTTCGGTATTGGCCATTTAGTTATTGCTTCGCTTCTGCTTGGGGCCATTTTCAATCCTTCTCCACTAACTAGGAACCCCAGGAATTCAACTTCCTGTTTATCAAATTCGCATTTATCGATTTCCACCACTAACTCATTATCCTGAAGGACCGAAGTATTTTCCTACATATTCATGGTGCTCTTCTCGAGTTCCTTTTGTTGCTATCATAACGTCGTCGATGTAGCATACTGTGACGTTATCGTGGTGTCCTAGAAAAGGTTGTAGTATTCCGTTCATCCATCTTTGGAAAGTAGCAGGTGCGTTTGTTAACCCAAACGGCATTACCATATATTCGTAGGATCCAAACTTGGTTCTAAAAGCTGTTTTCCATTCGTGTCCTTTTGCCATTCGTACCAGGTGGTATCCGGATTTCATATCCAACTTCGTGATCCACTTGGCTCCTTTCATTCGATTTTGTAGTTCATCCATTAAAGGTAGCGCGGTTTGTCTTTGATTGTAAGATCATTTAGTCACCTGTAATCTACGCAAAGACGTAATCCTTGACCATTTGGTTTTGTACAAATAAAATTGGGCTTCCTGTCTGTCCCTGAAATGGTTGAATTTTTCCTTCTCTTATCATTTTATCGATGTATTCTCGTAGTAACTTTTCTTCTTCTCTTAATCATTGGTATATTGGTCCAACCTTGACCTGGTCATCCGATGTTTTGAGGTTGATTTCGTGGTCGTGAGGGCCATGATTCGGTAATTTCTCTGATTCCTGAGGGTCCAAAAGTAACAACCATTTATATATTGAGGTGGTAACTTCTCTGCTGATTGAGCTGTGTTACTGAACACGACTGATCCGATGTTTATTGCGTGACTTCGAAAAACTATTCGATCGTCGTACGTGATGTTCCACTCTGGGTTCTTCTTTCCATGATTGTAACATTTGTTTCCACACTCCGTGAAATGTAGGTGACCATATGACATTCCTTGTGCTTTATGTTTTTCCAAGTACCATGCTGGTATTAATACATCGTATTCTTTTTGCATTGGTGCTACTTCAAACATTTCAAGTGATCGGTGGTTTCCGAAGGCTAACCTAGCGGGATAGTATACATACCCGGTAGCTTTACCTTGTTTCCTCCAAAGTCATTTGCTCTGACTGAGTTTTCCTTCTAACCACTGGCACTTAAAACACTTTTGCACATTGCGGTGATATTGTGAAGGATGTAAATCCTAAATCTAACATTGCTCATACTGGGAATTGTTTGCTGTTTCCAGTTCCATCGTCGTAATCTATAAAGAACTTATAGATTGGCCTTTTTCCGATGCGTGTTTGTGGGATTTTGTATAGTTTTTTGACTTCGTAAAAGACAAAGTCGTTTGATGTATTTTGTCACTTGATTGAGTTTCCTTCCTCCGTGAGAGGTTGTTTGCGTTTTGTAGCCATCCTTTCGTCAATGACTGGGCCGTAGCAGGTCCTTGAATTCTGTTTTTTAGTTAGTTTGAGGGGTATACTTACTTATTGCACAACTACCGTCCAGCAGTTTCATCCCTTCCGGAATCCTCAAGGTTGCAACCGGTATCTATATAAAGGCTTTCTCCCGCCTAATCGCCAAAATCCTCCACGTAATTCAAACTGTTCCATTATCTCCTTACTCCGAGATGTCTTCAGTTTGGTTCCACCAATCGTCTGCAATATTTTCACTGCCATCTTCTGTTATCTCATCTCCCTCGGATGTTTGTACTTGCCCTTCTTTTTCCTTATCACTCTCAATTTCGTAATCGTCAATTGATGTATCTTCCAATTGGTCAAAACCTCCTACTTTTAACTTTTGATAGCCTTTGGGAAAGTCCGCCATTCCGCTGGTGACTGTTACTGTTTGGAAGCACTTCATTGTTCCGTGTGCTCCTTTTCGCCCCGAAGGCCATGCACACCGTACGCATTCCTTTGCCGCCCTCCTTCTAACCACTTCTTCCGGTGGGACTCCTTGAATCATTTGTGCGTAGGTTTTTCCATCTGCGCTTTTGAATGCTCCAGGTACTGATTCTTTTTGATTTGCTGGTTTGTATGTCGTTTGTTTCTTGAAACGAGAGTTTTTTCAAAAAGGTGTTTTTTGAACTGACCCTGTTTCCGAGATTCGTCCTGATGCTTTGGGCGTCATTTTAATTATTCCGAAGTTTTTTGCCATAGCTTGCCATATTTCCACATTCTTTCCAGCGTTGAGGATGATTTCCCTCAATTCTGCATCTGTTTTGTCTGCTGGATTAACTGTTGACAGTTGTTTAAATACTTGTACTGGAAGTTGTGACATCAGCATGGTTCGATAGGCCACGCCAGTTATTCCGGCTTTCACGTTCAGGGTGTCGTATTCCGTAATCATATCCTGGATGTTTCTCTCATTTCTTACATTCATAATTGCCTTGTACGCTGCTTTCTGTTGAAATTGATTATGGAATCTGGCGTGTATTGTGGCTCGGTAATCCATCCAACTTCTTTCGTGTTTTCCGGTGGATGCTTCTGTTTCCCATTGCATATGCCATGCTAGGGCATGTCCCTCTAGGCGTCCTCTGCAATATTGCATTTTTATTCCTGGCCTAGGAAATAGGTAGGGTTGGTCTGCGATGTATGTTTCCATGCACATCCACCAGGTGTCGAAATCCTCAGAACTTTTTCCTGCGAACTTGGGCGGATCTGTTATTTTAATTCTTGAATCCCTTGGTCTGTTGTTTTGCCTTGTTCTGGACCGTGATCTGGACCTTCTTGTTCCAGACCGTCTGGTTGGAGATCTGGTCCTTCTGGATCTAGGTCGTTCAGATGGTCCTGGTGGAGACGGAGGTGGTGGCAGATCTCCTCCTGTTCCTCTGTTTCCACTTGGTCCTGGTTCAGGTTCAGGTTCTGATTCTGGTTCAGGCATTCCGGCATCAGTACCAGATCCTCCCGAAGGCCGGGTCTTGGGGCTATATCTGAATCTGTTATTAGAGAAATGCTTCTGTTTCTTTCTTCCATTCTGTGTCTCCATTCCTGAACTTGTTCGGTTCTTCCTCGTCTACGTGGTGTTGTATTAGACACCTTTGCTCTTTCCACCGCTTCTGTTAGGCCTGTGGTTTGCTCTGCAACCTCCTCAATCCTGTCCGCGATTTTCCGTAAATCGTGATAGTCGGGTATATTCTTCTTTGTATAGGCTTCCAGGTCTGTTATTCTTTTATGTATTGCGGTGTAGGATACTAATAGCGAGGCTTGCTTAACCCTGAGTTGTGCTTGCTCTTTTTCACAACTGTCTATTCTTCTTTCGAGTCTTCTGAACTCGTCTGTTGCTCCAGCAATGATTTGCTGTGATTGGTCCTGGATGACATCGATTCCTGTTCTTGTTTCTTTCAGTACACATTCAAGTATCATGATTTGCTGTTTGTGTCCTTCCAGTACTTGAGCTCCAAGGGCTCTGTTGGTTTCTACTTGCTGAGCGAAGATTTCGCAGTCTTTCCGAACATCGTCGAATTCGACTTCTATCACTACTCTCTCGCTGTTGCAGCATTCGATTGGATTCTGAATTTCTTGATCGAGTCGTGATACTCGTGCTTGTACACTGTCGATCATTTCGGTGTCCTCGTCCTGCACTATCTGTTGGTACTTCTGCCGTGATTGTTGATAGTGCTCTTGTAGTTTCTTGACCCATTTTGGTAGAGGCTTGGGTGCTGCCGAGGTTGGTTTGGAGATTGCTGTAGACACTGGTGCTAACTGGTCCGCTCCAAAGGTGAGTCTGCGCCTGGGTGCCGACATTTTGAGTATTCGAGAATGTTGTACCACTTGCTCCGGCTAGCGCGTAAAGAGCTATTCGTTGGACGTGACGGCAACGTAAACACTGATTGTTGCAATATTTTGGGCAGTGTTGTGGGCAACAAGGTATATTTTTGTTGTTTCCTGTTATGTCGAATATTGTTGCGGCGCAGCAAGCTTTTTCTTCGCACAGTACACAGTTCATGAACGTATTTCGGATACCGTCTGAAATATTATACTGTTAGGGGGATACTGCAGCTAGATGTGACTTATCGATATTGCTGTACTGACTTGTGGTAAAGGCGTATCTTAAAAATGATAATCCAACTAAAGATATGGAATTCGATTGTGACGCGTTTACGTCGTTGTACTGTATGCATGAATATGGGCATCTATTGCAGTATGGCCCTGTTTAAAAGTCGTAACTGTCTTGGAGGTAATCTTCCGATGACTCGTCGCAGGCGACTTGGGAAGGAAGTTCACCGGTATGGAAATAATGGTAGTATTCTTCCCAAAGGTTATTACGAATAAAGTATCATGCGAGGTGTTCGTATTTGGCTCGAGTGTTTGCTTGAGCATGCAAGATGCGAGCGAAGAGAATCTTCTGGTCATCTGTAATAGACATAAAAGTTTTGGTGAATATTTTTAAGGTAATTAGCTTAATAATATTTCAGGTGGTTTTTCCGCTGTTGTGTTCTGACTGTGGTTTGTTCGACTGTTGCTTGAATCGTTGTGTTCAAACTTGTGGGTTTAAGGTGGTCTTTCATAGGTGAGTATTTCCGCGTCAAACCATCCTGCTAAGGGGTGACGGTACTTCTCTGTAATCTATGATGTGTGTGTATAGTACTATCTCAATAACACTCAGTCCACCGTAGTGGGTGTTCACATAACATCCGATCGTTGCTTCAGAGCCAATCTCGGTTGTCAACTGTGGAGAGTTCCGTTTGACAACGTGTGGTTGTGTAAGCCCCCACCAGGAATCCCTAAGGTTATCCTGCATATGACGTTGCTGACGCACATATCGGACCATTACTTCGTATTAGTTATCTTTCTTCGTATTAAGTGGAATAGTGATCAATGATTTAATGAGCTGCCAACCCATACATTGCCACCTACCTAGTGTCATCGGATCTTATCCGTGTTCCCCGAAGGGGGTGCCCTCTATCAGTTATCGCGTTGCAAACGCGGCAGAGCTGGTGTTCGACAGTCTAGATCCAAGCACTTATCTTGTAGGTAGAGTTAACTACCGGGGCGCAGTTAGCTTATCTCCTTTGCTTATTCTCGCTCTAGAGATAGCAAAGTCCTGCACACTAAGATAATATCGCTCGTCCAACCATATCCATGAGGCTAAGCATGGGTGTAGTTTGTCCCAGTATTAGCATGATACTGGAGATAACACTGGTCTGATCCGTAACGCACAGCTGACCCGAAGGCCCCTGCTCGGCAGTTACATTGCTTCGGCAGTATGGTTGGTGTGTCCCATGCCTTGGCCAGTACTATGGGAATTCCCCCATGATTACTGTCTGATCGAGTGTGCGTACTGTCTCCACACTGGATAGCTATTCCTTATGCTGAGACGTAGTATTGTAGCATAGACTATTATGGGGATTTCACCCGGCTATGTTGAGCCGTCTGCTAACTGATCAGTAGACATCCTCAGGGGTGTATTCTTTAACCGCTGATTCAACTTTGAACAGCGGCAAGCCTGGGAGACTATGCCTGATGTACTTCATACGCATGCTAAGGGGAAACCCCTAACACCCAGATACTTCACTTCCTGTTGATAAAACTCGCATTTTTCCGCTTTCAGATACAGATGGGCCTCCTGAAGCGTCGTCATTATTGATCTGACATGTTCCTTATGTTCCTTTAAATTGTCACTGTAAATAAGGATGGCGTCCAGGAATGCCGTACAGAAGATGTCCAGAAAGGGGCGAAGGGTGTCGTTGATAAATTGTTGAAAGCTAGCTGGAGCATTGGTGAGTGCAAAGGGCATAATGATGGATTTGAACATGCCATAACGAGTCCTAAACGCCATTTTCCATTCCTCTCCTTCTGCTATTCGGATCATGTTATAGGCGTCTCGGACATCCAATTTGGTGTACCATTTGGCTTTTGATAACCTGAGCAGGGTTTCTTGAATTGATGGTAACGGATATCGATTTTTTATGGTTCCTTCGTTGAGTCCTCAATAGTCCACGCATAGTCGTAACCCTCCATTCGGTTTAGGTGCGAACAACACCAGTGCTCCACATGGTGACGATGACGATCTGATGAATCCCTTTAACAAGTTCTTTTCAATCCACTCTTTTAGGACCTGAAGTTTTTCTCTTGACAGGCTGTATATTGGTCCAAAGGGTGGGGTGAATCCGTCTTGGAGTGTAATCCTATGATCGTATGGTCTGTATGGTGGTAGTCTTTCAGCGATTACCTTGTCAAAGAGGGGGAGAAACTCATGATATTCCTTGGGAATTAATTATTCCAGCGGTTTTTCTTCAAGGTCCTTCACTTCTAGGGCCTTGTTGATTTGATATAAGGTTACTGCGTACACCTTGAGTTTCTTCCTTCTATTCCGTCTCATAAACGGGGCTGCTGCTATGGCACATATATCCAGTTTTGTCTCATCGGATTCCGTTGTTTCCATATGATTTCCCCATACCCATACGCTCGAAGGATGTTGCCAATGTTTCTGGCAATAATCGCTTTCGAATCCTATTCTTTTGTTTTGGAACTTGACTGTAACATCGTGAAGTTGTAGCCATGGTAACCCGAGCACGATGGGATAGTGTCCGAGTTTCGTAACGAATGGTGGTAGTTGTTCCTGATGTCCGCGTATGCCTAAGTCCAGTTTAGCCATAGTGGTGATGGTTCCTGATTGGATGGGTCTTCCATCTATAACTCCCAATTGTCTTGATTCTTTTAATTCATTTTCTTGTATTTGATGATGGCGAACGAAATCTTTGTCAATGAATGCTATTCAAGTAGCTCCGCAGTCTATCAAAGCGTGGGTATCAATGATCATGTCTTCCATTTTTAGCGAGCATTTCACAACGAGATGTTTGCTTTCCATAGAAGACTCTTTTATTTCTGCGCTTGATATTGAAAACTGCGAAATACCAAAACTGGCATTAACTGACAAAGGAGATTCGTTTCCAGCGCAATAGCCATCCTTATTGCACTGGACTTAACTTTTCCCAATTCCACTTCCTTTCCTTTTCCTGTTGTCGAATCTGCATCTCCTTCATTTGCTGCCTTCTTAAAAGGTGATACTTCCGTCTGTCCTGATGCTGCCTTCAGCTTCCTGGCGCATGATGCCGCGAAATATCTGCTATCCCCACAGTACATACATAATCCCCCTTCCCTTCATCTTTTCCTGTCCTCAGGTGTGATCTTTTTTCCTTTAACTGCTGAAAGATCCATCGGGGCGGGGCCATGATAACCTGCAACTGATCCTGCGGTTGCCGAGTCAGGGGCGGACGTGGTGTTGGTTGTCGAATCGGACTTCTTGTAACCTTCCCATTTCCCAGATTTCTTTTCCGCCGCTCACCTTCTCCGTTGCGAATCTCTTTTTGACACCATCTTGACGAATTCGATCATGCTTTCGGGCTTCTCGATATGTTGTATTGAGTCTTTGAGCTCGTTGGATAATCCCTTTCGTAATGCATCTAGTTGCGCATCTTCATTTCATTTGGTGTCTACTACGTATCTTTGAAATTCTGCGTAGTACTGGGAGAATTCACGGTCTCGTTGCCTGAGTTTATCGAGTTCCCTCTTTGCTGTTGCTGCTCTGTCTTGATCTCCGAATGCTACATCCAGCAGGTCAACCAGGTCTTTCAGGGTATTGAGTTTGACTTCCCCCGAGATTTCATCACAGTGTGGCATTAACTGTGCCAGGGCCACTCCTTTTAGACATCCAACCGCGTATCTTAGCTTCTTCTGCTCGTTGTTGAACGTCTTTGGTTTTCTGGCTATCTTCAATGCCAGCTGCACCTTCCACCCTCGAAGTTCCTTCCTATCTTCTTCTGAAACGCTGGTGATGTCATTTACCTTCTCTTCTCGCTCTTCCCCTTCTGTCCTTACTCTTGATTCTCCCCCTCTTCCCTCTGTTAATTTCAAAATCCTGGTTACCTGTTGTCGATTTTCTTCTGCCAGGTCCCTAAACTTCTCCATTTGAGCTTGAGCATCTTCCAGATCTTGTTTCAACTATGCCAGGTCTGGATTTGCTTCCTCCAATGCTTGTTTTAGGATCCGGATTTCTTCCACCAGGTCCCCATCACTGCATGTTTGCGGTGTTTCTGTTGTTGCCGCTGTTTGTTGAGTAAGCAGTAATTCCTGCTTCAAATTGTCCCTTTCCAGGATGACTTTTTCTCCTTCTGCCAACAATTCCGATATTCGTACTTCCGCATTCTTCACAGATTGCTGTTTCTTGAGCAATTCGTTCAGTCTGCTGGTCGTTGGTAGTTGGCTTATTGCTTTCAGCCCTTTGTTGATGTTCCCGATGTGCTCTCTGAGCTGTACTTCGCTCATGGCTTCTGTATTCTTTGTTACCACAATTTCCAGCTCTGCCTGTAAGGCTCCAGTCAACGTGACATCACGAGTTGGCCATGATGATTCTCCTGACATCCTGATGGTGGTGTTGACGGGCTGCTATGAGGAGGTTTGCAGCTGTGAATGTAGAGCGAGGTGTATTGTTCAGGCAGTCTGCTACCTGGTCAACATTTATTTGGATTTGTTGGACTGCTGCTTCGATTTCTGCTTCTAAAAATGGGTTGACCATCTACCAGAAGAACACCTCGTGTTTGCTGGGTGTTGTTACGATGATCAGCGGGGTTGGTAAAGGGGCCTGGTGTAACTCGCGGTCTACTCCCTTGCCCTTGTTTAGTATTCGTTCGTTGTGATCTGCCCACGAGATTTGGCTTTCTATGTCTTTCTGTGTTGCCTTGATCGCGGATTCTGATTTCGTTGATTGAACTTCTGCTGCTCTACCGATTTTTGTATGTGTCCCTCCGCAGTTGTGTTCGCAGTAGCACGGTTCTTCGTTCTGACAATCGACGTGAAGACTGTAATACTTGGTCCAAAAGTTTTTGAATACTGCATTGTTGATTTGGAGGCCTCCTCCGTTGCTTGCTGCTTCCGTCCAGTAGCTATTCCAAAGAGATACCGCTTGTGGTTCGTCCCAGAAGTATGCTTCCAAAGGTTCTTCGGATTCGTTGAGGATAGCGTCAATGCTATCAAAGGCGTTTAGGGGTTCTTGTTCGAAAAGGTTGATGGTTCGACCAGCTAGGTCGAGGAAATTGATTCGGGATTGTTGAGGTTTGTTGCTGTCGTATGCTGGCATTTAAAACAGCGCAGATCCTTCTCGTCGATGTTTCCACAGGCACACAATGCAGGAGTGTCTCCAAAAGCTGTGTACTGTGAGCTTGTTTTCGAAGTTTCCCACTGATTTAAACACGGAACGAAGGGAGTTGCAAGGTCTGTGGCAGAAGTATCAACCGCTTCGATGAAAGTAGCGGCACATATACTGAATTATAACCGGTAGAATTGATTGTAGACTCGTTCTTCTGTCAAGGGTTCAAGGCTCGGGGTTCTAGGGGTTATAAAAACCAAATGTGAGGGTGCAGTGATCGCGGGTACTGCGTGACAAACTAGAGACTCGAAATCCGGAATCACAGAAGTGAACAAAGGTTGGTGCCGAAGGTATTGATTGTTTTGTAGACTAGAGAACGAGTGAATAACAAACCTATCCTCCGCAAATCCAGCATCATTATATACAGTTAACGCGACCATCGTCACCTTTGCTCACTCGTTCCGAAATACATCCTAACTCCACCCAACTTTGTACGCAACCCTTTCAGTCCGCGGTCTACGCCATAACCATTACGCCATATTTACAATGCAACCAACGAAACCTGATTCCAACCAACGAAACCTGATTCTTTCCAAACATAACCTGATTCCAACCAACGAAACCTGATTTCCTTCGTATTCCTGTATCCCAATCATCGATCCATATTCCTCCCTCGATCCTCACTTGACCCAACCGTGACACCGAGGCCTAAATGAAGGAACAATAAAAAACCATTACCCCCTGCCATTAATTCAAGAAACCTTGCTAAGACTCTCGAAGGCCCGCAATTAAACGCAGTTAGATATACGCTATGCGTATAATATGATTAGAATCGCAGAAGGAGACGAAAGGAAAACTGCTTTCAGAACTCGATATGGACATTTCGAATCCTTAGTTATCCCTTTTGGACTCACCAATGCACAAGAATCGTTTCAAGAATTTATCAATGATACGCTACGCCCCTTTTCGAACATATTCTTCACAGTCTTTTTGGACATCATCCTCATTTACAGTGATAATCTAAAAGAACATCAAGAGCACGTTAGAGCTGTAATGACATCACTCAAGGAAGCTGGCCTCTACCTAAAAGCAGCGAAGTACGAGTTTCATAAGGAAGAAGTCAAATATCAAGGATTGATCGTTGGAGTAAACGGAATCAAAATGTCAAGAATTCAGGGCTGGGTGTCGAAGGTTCAAGGCTCGGGGTTCTAGGGGTTATAAAATCCAAGAGCTGGAAGTTCAGAATCGAGAATTGCCTGTAGCGCAAGAAACAATGACTGTAGGCAGGAGACTCAATCCAGGATAACCGAATGTGAAAGAAGTGAAAGCCGAAGGTAATTGATTGCTTTATGGACAAGAGAACGAGTGAAGAAAGAAACTTATCCTCCGCCAAACACCTGGTTTATATACTGCGATTCACTCGTGCCATAATACATCTGAATTCCTGCCTTCTTTGTACACCGCTTTTGCACGATTCCATCATTTCCCTGATCCGACACCTGATTTCATTCTCGTCGTAGTTTAGCCTCCGTTCAAAACTTGATTTTGTTCTCGTCGTGCTTTGGTCTCCGTTCGAAACCTGATTTCATTCTTGTCGTGCTTCAGCCTACATTTGAAACTTGTTTTCGTTCTCATCGTGCTTGATTCCCTGTTTGAAACCTGATTTTATTTTCATTGTACTTAACCTTTTATATTACTCACCGATCATCACTCCACCATCGATCGTCGCTCAGCACAACTGTGACACAAAATGGACCCAGAGACAGTCCAAGCAGTTGAAAACTGGGCAGCACTGGAGAAACTGAAAGAAGTCCAAGCCTTCTTAGGCTTTGCTAACTGTTATTGACGGTTCATACCGAATAACCGCAGGGTGGTACAACCGCTAACAAAACTTACGAAAAAGTTGTCCCTTTTCGCTGGGGACCATATCAAAAAAGGGCTTTTGCGCAACTCAACAGGGTCTTTACGATGGCACCAGTGCTAGCCCATGTCGATTATGAAAAGGAGATAGTCCTCGAAACCGATGTCTCAAGTTATGTATCCATGGGTGTTCTCTCTCAGTACAACAATCAAGGAGTGCTACACCCAGTGGCCTTCTTCTCCAAAAAACATTCACCCGCCGAAGTAAATTATGAAATCTACAACCAAGAATTAGGCGCGATAGTCAAAAGCCTGGAACAATGGAGACCCGAATGCGAAGGTTCAGCACATATGAATAAGATTCCAACCGATCACAAGAACCTGGAGTACTTCATGACATCGTAACTGTTAAATCGAAGGCAGACCAGATGTCCGAATTTCTGTCGAGGTTAAAATTCAAGATAGTTTACTGGCCAGGAAAGCATGGTCAAAAACCCGATGCACTTACAAGAATGCCAGGAGACATTTCTCTGAAGAGGGGGGGCAGAAAAAACCCACCAAATGGTACTAAAAACAGAAATCCTTAACGAGAGGGTACGCAAAGAGTTCATCGTGGCATTCGGGGAAACAGTCAACCTGGATAGTGACTCCGTAAGCTCCGAAGAGCTATGGAAATGGATAAAAAATGTATGTCAGCACTGCCCGTACAACAGTAGCGAAGAACTATGTACGCATAAGGATCAGTCGCTGGAAATATCTGAAATACAAATCCAACCGACGGACGAGGATAAGCTCAAGTGGATCCAAGAATGCCATAACTCCCCGGTTGTGGGACATCCAGGATGAGCAAAAACTCATGACTTGCTGAGCCGAAGTCACTCCTGGAACCAGATGAAGAAGGACGTGGATCGCTATGTACGCAACTGCCACACCTGCCGACGAAGCAAGGCAATCCATGGAAAAACTCATGGCTTGTAATGACCGTTAGAAATACCAGAGCAACAATGAAAGGACTTGAGTATGGACTTCGTTGTCGCACTGCCAGAAAGCGAAGGGTTCAACGCAGTATGGGTAGTGGTCGATCGCCTAACAAAGATGCGATATTTAGTACCCTGTACGGATCAAGTAGATGGAAAGAAGCTGGGAGAAATGTATGTCAAAGAAGTGTTCAAACTGCACGGACTGCCCAAAACGATAGTGTCCGATGGAGGACCGCAATTCGCTTCATAATTCTGGAAACCCCTCTGCGAAAGATTGGGAAGCGAACGAAGATTGTCAACCGCATTTCGTCCACAGACAAACAGCCAAACTGAAAGAGTCAATGCAGTAGTGGAACAGTATTTCCGAAACTTTGTTAATTACCAGCAGGACGAATGGGTTGGGTGGTTACCATGGGCAGAATTCGCAGCTAACAATCATACTTCGGAGATGATTAATTGCTCCGCGTTCTTTGGCAACTACGGCATTCATCCAAGAATAACTCTCAGCCAGCATCCAATCAATGATCCTAACAATATTCGCGAAGTCAACTCCCAGCGGATGGCCCAACAAATGGAACAACTTTTTAGTGAACTCAGAGCCGAGATGAAAAGGGCCCAAGCTGTACAGTCCAAACGAGTCAACAAGTCCCAAAGGGTCAGCACATCGCTGGAAGCCAACAATAAAGTTTGGCTGGACGCACGAAATATATCAACAATCCGACCAAGCAAAAAACGCGATTGGAAACGCATAGGACCATTCAAAGTTACCGAAGTCATCAGTCCCTGGGCCTATCAAATCAAATTACCCAATCAGCTACACATCCACGATGTCCAACCGATATCTCGGTTGGAGACTGCCGCTCAAGATCCTCTACAGTATCAAAAGCAAGAACCACAACCACCAGTAATAGTAGACAGAAAAGAAGAGTGCGAGGTCGAACGGATAGATGATTCCAGGCTGTTTCCAGGGCAGTTACAGTATTTGGTGAAATCGAAGGGCTACAATGAACACAGTTGGGAACCGGCGATCAATGTCGATGGGATTAAAGCTATCGATGAGTTCCATATCGAATAACCTGGCAAGGCTGGGTCGTAAACATAGTAGGTACTTGGCATTGAAGAGGGGGAGCTACTGTCACAGTAGTGCTGAGTGACGATCGATGGTGGAGTGATGATTGGTGATTGATATAAAAGAATATGCACAACGAGAATGAAATCAGGTTTGGAACAGGAAACGATGGAATCGTGCAAAAGCGATTTACAAAGGTAGCAGGAGTCCGGAGGTATTATAGAACGAGTGAATTACTGTATATAAACCAGGCATTTGGCGTAGGATAAGTTTCTTTCTTCACTCGTTCTCTCGTCTATAAAACAATAAATTAGTTCGGCTTTCACTTCTTTCACACTGGGTGATTCCGGATCGAGTCTCTTGCGTACAGTTCTCGTTTCTTTAGCTACAGGCTATTCTCGACTATGAGCTTTCCTGCTGTTGGATTTTATAAACCCTAGAACCCCGAGCCCTGAACCAGCCCTGAATTTCTGACAGAATGGGTATATACACAAGAGGGTACCAATTCCGACAATAATGGAAAAATGTTGACAGACATAGAAGAGTATCAAGACCGCTTGATTCGTATTGAAGTGGTTAGAAAGAATATCTTCCTCAGATACCATTCTTAGCTAACAATATAATGTAATACCGGGAGCATCACTTCAGATTTACCCAGTCGAAGAGTATGCATACTTAATTCGAAACTGCTTCGAAGGTAGGTTAGGAGCTTCACTTGTGATGTGGAAATCACTCAAAGATTCTGAACTACGAGAATTGGCGTTCTCCAATACGTATATTGTTAAGGCTTGTTCTCCTCACTGAGAAGCTGGATGATGCCTTTCTACCCTCAAAGAACCCAAGGTCTTCATACTTTTCTCTTCATTTCGAACAAATATTTCTATCAACGCTGTGCTCCATAGCTTCGGCAGTGTAACAGTCTTCGGACTTCTATCAAACCAATGCCTGCTCATTTGCATCTACAGCAGTCCCCAATTTCTCAATTGTCTATTTTTCTGATCGTCATCAGATTATAATCAGACGATCCATATGGATCATAATATCAGGCTGGTGGGTGTCAAGGTTTCAGGGCTCGGAGTTTCAGGGGTTATGAAATCCAAACAAATGGTGCAGTGATCGCGGGTACTGCGTAGCAAACTAGAGACTCGAATTCCGGAATCACAGAGGTGAACAGAGGTTGGTGCCAAAGCTTATTGATTGTTGTATACACTAGAGAACGAGTGAAGAACAAACCTATCCTCCGCAAATCTGTCATCCTTATATAGCGCTAACACGACCGTCGTCACCTCTACTCCCACGTTCCAAAATACATCCCAACTTCACCCAACTATGTACACAACCATTTCAAACCATCACTTACATCAGAACCATGACGCCATGTTTACAACGCAACCACCGAAACCTGATTCTTTCCAACGAAACCTGTTTGCCTTCCTTCAAAACCTGATTCCTTCCAACGAAACCTGTTTCCCTTCCTTCGAAAACTGATTCCTTCCATCAAAACCTGATTCCCTTCGTATTCCCATCTAACCTTCATCAATCCATATTCTTCCTTCGATCCTCACTTGACACAACTGTGACAGTAGCTTCCCCTCCTACAAGCCGAGTTCCTACAAGGCTGTCGCCCCAGGCTTGCCAGGTTGTTCATCGTGGAATACATCGATGGCTTGAAGACCGTCTACATTGACTGCTGGTTCTCAACTTCTTTCGTCGTAGCCCTTCCATTTGACCAGATACTGTAAATGTGATCAAAATAGCCTGGAATCTTCGATGCATTCAACTTTGTATTCTTCTTCTCCATTCACGATGACTAGAGGTGGTGCTGGTTCGATTTGTCTGGGCAATAGATCATTCGAGGCTTTGCTTAGATAGAAGATTGGTTGTACTGGATGTATATGGATGTTCTTAGGTAGGTCCAGTGGATAGGCCCATGGGCTGATAACTTCGGTGATTTCATATGGTTCTAGATGTGTCCAGTCTAGCTTTTTGCTTCACCTCCGAGTTGTAATATTCCTAGTATCCATTCATACTTCATCTCCCACTGCCATCTCCGTTCTTTCTCTGCATCATTTATCCGCTTGCTCAGCTTGGATTGCCTATGCTCGGAACATTTCGGCTTTCATCTGTTCAAAGATTTCATTTATTTTTTGGGAGATGCTATTGGCGTTTTCTTCCCTGATGTCGTTTCCATTCGGAACTGGATATTGACTGAAGGTCGTTCTTGGATGAAAACCATAGTTGCCAAAAAACGGTGAGCAGCCTGTTGTTTCTGAAGAATGATGATTGGACACAAACTCTGCTATTGATAGCCACGAGGCGCAGTCGTTTTGTTGATCATTGACGAAGCTTCTTAGATACTGCTCCATAATGGTGTTTATTCGCTCCATTTGGCTGTCTGTTTGTGGGTGAAATATGGTTGAGAGTCTTCGTTCCATTCCAAGTCTTTTGCAGACTTGTCTCCAGAATTCCGAGGCAAATTGAGGTCCTCTGTCTGATACTACGGTGTCTGATAGGCCATGTAACTTGAACACATTTTGTATAAACATTTTGCCCAACTTCCTGCCGTCGACATCGTCTCAACATGGTACCAAGTGCTTCATCTTTGATAGTCTATCAACAACCACCCATATAGCATTACAACCTTTGCTTTCTGGGAACTCCACCACAAAATCCATATTCGGATCCTTCCATGGTTGTTGCAGTATTTCCAGCGGTTTTAGCCATCCATGTATCTTTTGATTCCTTGGTTTGCTGCATTGGCATACATATCAATTCCGCAGATATCTATCCACGTCTGTTCTCATACCTGGCCATTGATGATTCCTTTTGAGTAACTCCAAAGTTTTCGCTCATCCTGAATGTCCAGCTGTTGGTGAATAGTGATCTTTCTGTATCAACTGTAATTTATCCGCTTCCGCTTTGATTTGCGTTGCATTGATGCACAGTCCTTCACTACTGTCAATTGTGCAGTCCTTGCATATGTTTTGAATCCAGTTCCACTGCTCCTTTGGGTCGGTTTCATCTTGATTTACCACTTCCACAAATGCTACCACGTGTCTTTGTTGTATTCTCCTGTTGAGATTCTCGGTTTTGAGCACGATTTATTGGGTTTTTTCTGCCCCCCCCTTCGAAGGAATGTCTCCTGGTATTCTGGTGAGTGCATCAGGCTTCTGTCCCTGTTTTCCTGGGTGGTAAACAATCTTAAACTTGAATCTCGACAGGAATTCAGACCACCATGTTTGCCTTCTATTGAGCAGTTTTGACGTCATAACGTATTCAAAGATTTTGTGGTCCATTAGTATCTTGATTGGGTGTGCTGATTCCTCACATTCCGGCCTCCATTGTTGTAACACCGGGAGCGTCACTCCAGATTTACCCGGCCTGAAAGTATCCATACTTAATTCGGGACTGCTTCGAAGGTAGATTAGGAGCTTCACTCGGGATGTAGAAATCACTAAAAGATTCTGAACGAAAAGAATAGGCTTTCTCCAATACGTATATTGTCAAGGCTTGTTTTCCTCGCTGAGAAGGTTGATGCCTTTCCACCATCGCAGAACCCAAGGTCTTTATACCTTCGTCTTCGCTTTCTAACAAATACTTCTATCGACACTTTTCTCTGGAGCTCCAGCACCATAACCACTTTCGAACCAATGCCCATTCCTTCGCAACTACCACAGCCTCCATCTCTCAATCCTCTATCGTTTTTATCGTCATTAGATTATAATCAGACCATCGGTATTCTTTATGACATCAAGCTTGCAGGCTTGTGCCTCCAAACCAGTGGTATTCTTTCGATCTGATGACCTCCAGACGAATAGACCTCTTTCGATAGAGAGCAGCTTCACTGTGCATAGTCGGCACGTATTCTTAGGCCTTCAGCAGTCATCAGCTTGTGGCTGGTGCCATTCAGTTGTTTGCCGGTTGTCAGTTTGTCTTCAGCTTCCTGGCCAATCGCATTCAGCTGTTTGCCGGCTGGTCGTGTGTCGTCGGCGATTCGGAGCAGAAGCGACCACGACCATTAACTAGCAGTCGATGTTTATCGATGATGTGCGTGTTCGTTTGCTAGCCATCCAAAAAGATTGGCTCTGGCATCCGAGACGAGTGATAGCCAATGACGTCTAATCAGGGAAATCACAGGTGATCGTATATGACTGCGCTGCGAACTTGCTAGGTATGAGAATTGGTCAAGAGATGTGACGATGGCTCCTAATTCCTGATTGTAGATTGTGTAATTCTCCTCTGATGGTATATATATCTTGGAAAGAATGCAACCGGGTGAATGATTCCTTGGTGATCGTATTGTAATAGAACTCCTGCTGATACGTAATTAGAAGCATCTGTTCCCAGGACAATTTCTTTTTCGTAATCGAAATGTGCGAGTACTGGTGCTGTTGTGAACGCTTCTTTTTGTTCCGCAACGGCCCATTTCTGATCAGGTCTCCAGTTGAATGGTACCAGCTTTTTGTTAGCTTGGTCAATGGTTGCACCACCCTGCTGTAATTTCTGATGAACCATCGATAAAAGTTGGGGAATCCTAAGAATGCTTGAACCTCTTTGAGTTTGCCAGGTGCTTCCCACTCCTTGACTGCCATTACCTTTTCTGGGTCCATTCTGATTCCGTTGACACCAACTATTAGTCCTAAATACTTGACTTCTTGTTGGTGGAATTCACATTATTCGGTTTTCAGGTATAATCCAGCTTCTTCAACATTGTCATTACCACTCTGACATGTTCTCAATGTTCCGTCAGATTGTCACAGTGGATGAAAATGTCGTCCAGAAATGCCGTGCAGAAAATATCCAAAGAGGGGTGGAGTGTATCATTGATGAATTCCTGGAAGGATGCTGGTGTATTGGTTAGTCCAAAGGGCATGACCGGTGTTGCAAATTGACCTTAGCGGGTACGGAATGCTGTCTTCGATTCATCCCCTTCTGCGATTCTAATCATATTGTAGACGTCTTGTACATCTAGCTTGGTGTACCACCTGGCCTTCGATAATCTTAACAGGGTTTCTTGAATCAGAGGTAGGGTGTAGCGGTTTTTAATAGTTCCTTCGTTTAGGCCTCTATAGTCCACGCATAACCTGAGTCCTCCATTAGGTTTTGGTGCAAATAATACTGGGGGGTCGCATGGTGATAATGATGATCTGATGAATTCCTTTGACAGGTTCTTTTCAATCCATTCCTGGAAAACTTGCGATTCCTCCCTCAATATACTGTAGATTGGTTCAAATGGAGGGGTAAACCCATTTGATGTATGATCTTGTGGTTGTATAGTCTATGTGGTGGTAATCTTTCACCAATTACGTTGTCAAAGAGGGGGAGGAACTCATGATATTCCTTGGGAATTAATTGTTCCAGCAGCTTTTCCTGAAGGTTTTTAACTTCTAGAGCCTTGTTGATTTCATATAGAGCTACCGCATACACCTTGAGTTTCTCTTTCTTGTTACGTCTCATGAATGGTGTTGCTGCTACTGCACATATATCCAGCTTCGGTTTGTCTTGTTCCACTGATTCCATATGATTGCTCCATACCCACACACTCGAGTGATGTTGACAATGTTTCTGACAGTAATTGCTTTCGAATCCTATTCTTCTCTTCCGGAATTTGACTGTAACAACGTGGAGTTGTAGCCATGGTAGCCCTGGTACAATTGGATAATGTCCTAGTTTTGTGACAAACGCTGATAACTGTTCTTGATGTCCACGTATGCCTAGATTTGACTTAGCCATGGTGGTGATTGTTCCTGATTCGATGGGTCTTCCATCTATAACTTCTAATTCCTTTGACTCTTTTAACTCCTTCTCTTGTAACTGATGATGGCAAACGAAATCTTTGTCAATAAATGCTATTCCAGTTGGGTCGCAATCGATCAAAGTGTGGGTATCAATGATCTTGTCTTCAATTTTCAACGAACATTTCACAGCAAGGTGCTTGCTCTCCATAGAAGATTCTTTTATTTCTGCACTTTGAATAGAAAACTGAAAGATACCAAAACTAGAATTAACTGACAAAGGAGATTTGTTTCCAGTGCAATTGTCATCCTTATTGTACTGGACTAAACTTTTCCCAACTCAACTACCTTTCCTTTCCTTGTTTCCGAATCTGTATCCCCTTCATTTGCTGCTTTCTTGAAAGATGATACCTCCGTTTGTCCTGATGCGCCTTCAATTTCCTTGGGCATGATGCCGCAAAATGCCTGCTATCCCCACAGTACATACATAATTCTCCTTCCCTGCATCTTGTCCGTTCCTCTGGGGTAATCTTCTTTCCCTTCACTGCCAAATGATCCATTGATGCCAGGCCATGATACGCTGCAACTGTTCCCGCTGGTGCTGCGTCTGGGGAGGATGTGGTGTTGGTCGTTGGATTGGCCTTTTTGTACCCTTCCCACTTCCTGGACTTCGTTTCTGCCGCACGTCTTCTCAGCTGTAAATCTCGCTTTGAGCAGAGTTTAACGAATTCGACTATGCTTTCTGGTTCCTTGATATGTTGCAGAGAATCCTTCAATTCATTGGACAGCCCATTTCATAACGCGTCCATTTGGGCATCTACGTTCCACTTGACATCTGCTACGTATCTTTGAAATTCCGCTTACTATTGGGAGAATTGGCGGTCTCATTGTCTGAGCTTCAAGAGTTTCCTCTTGGCCATTGCTGCTTTATGTTGATCTCCGAATGCTAGATCTAGCAGGTCAACTAGGTCTTTTAGTGAATCGAGTTTGACTTCCCCAGAGATTTCATCACATTGCAGCATCAGCAGTGCCAGGGTTACCCCCTTCAAACATCCAACGGCGTATCTCAGCTTCTTCTGCTGAATGTTGAATGCTCTTGGTTTTCCGGCTATTTTCAGGGCCAATTGCACCTTCCACCCTCAAAGTTCCTTCCTGTCTTCTCCTGAGAAGCTGGCAATATCATTTACCTTCTCTTCTCTTTCTTTCCTTTCTTCTGTCATTTCTCTTGTCCTTCCTTCCATCAGCTTTAACACTCGAGTTGCTTGTTGGCGATTTTCTTCCGCCAGGTCCCTGAATTGCTCCATCTGTGCCTGAGCATCTTCCAGGTCTTGTTTCAATTCTGCCAGGTCTGGATTTTCGTCTTCCAGCTGTTGTTCCAGGTTCCGGATCTTCTCCTCCAGATCTCCATGACTGCATACCTGCGATGATCCCTCCTTCGATGCTAAGGCTTGTTGCGTAAGCAGTAACTCCTGCTTCAGATTGTGCAACTCCTGGGTGATCTTTTTTCCTTCTGCCAACAATTCCAACATTTGTGCTTCCGCATTCTTCACAGATTGCTGTTCCTTCAGCAATTCGTTCGATCTACTGGTTGTCGGAAGTTGTGCAAATGCCATCAGCCCGAAATTGATGTCCTGTATGTGTTGCCAGAGGTGTACTTCATTCACAATTTCCGTGTTCTTTGCTGCCACATTTTCCAGTGCCGATGGTAACGTGCTGGTTAGAGTGACATCGTGAGTTGGTCTGGAGGAGCCTTCTGACATCTTGACTGTGATGTTGAGAGGCTGATGTGGGAAGGTTGGCGGCTGTGAAATGGGAACGTGTTTATCTATTCAGGTAGTCCGCTAACTGGTCGCTGTTTTCTTGAATCTGTTGAATTGCTGTTTCGACCTCCACTTCTAAAAACGAACTAACCATCTACCAGAAAAACACTTTGTGTTCACTGGCTATTGTTACGATAATTAGCGGAGTTGGTAAGGGGGCTGGATATAAATCTCGATCCACTCCCTTTCCTTTGTTGGCCTTTCGTTCGTTGTAATCTGCCCAAGAAATCTGGTTTTCTATGTCCTTTGGTGTTTCTTTGATTGTAGATTCTGATGTCGTGGTTGGAGCGTCTTCTGCTCTTTCAATTAATGTATGTGTGCCTCAGCAGTTATGTTCGCAGTAGCACAGTTCTTCGTTCTGACAGCTGACGTGTAAACCATAATACTTAGTCCAAAAGTTCTTAAAAACCGGATCATTGATTTGGAGTCCCCCTCCGTTTCTTGCAGCTTCTGTCCAGTAGCTATTCCAGGGAGAGACTGCTTGTGGTTCGTCCAAAAAATATGCCTCAAGGGGTTGTTTGGTTTCGAGGATAATAGTGTCAATGCTATCGAATGTGTTCAATGGTTCTTGTTCAAAAAGGTTGGTGGTTTGACCAGCGAGGTCAAAGAAATTGATTCGAGATTGTTCAGGTTTGTTGCTACCATACGCTGGCATTTACTCGAATATGCTGCTTTCATTCTGTCAAAATTTCCGGATGCACAATACGCAAATGTGTCTCCAGAAACTTTATACCATTAACTGGTTTTCGAAGTTGCCAACAGATTTAAACACATGGCACTGAGGGTTACAAGGACGATGACAAAAATAACAGCCGCTTCGGTGATGATAATGGCACATATACTGAATTATAACCAGTAGAATCGATTGTAGACTTGTTCTTCTGTCCAGGTTTCAGGGCTCGGAGTTCCAGGGGTTATAAAAACCAAACAAAGCGTGGAGTGATGGGGGATACCATATAGCAAACTAGAAACCCGAATTTCAGAATCACAGAAGTGAACAGAGGTTGGTGCCAAAGCTTATTGATTGTTTTGTAGACTAGAGAAGAGTGAAGAACAAACCTATCCTCTGCAAATCTGTCATCCTTATATACAGCTAACGCAACTGTCGTCACCTTTACTCACTCATTCCAAAATACATCCCAACTTCACCCAACTATGTACGCAACCCTTTCAAACCATCACACATGTCATAACCATCACACCATATTTTCCACGCAACCACCGAAACCTGATTCTTCCCAACGAAACCTGTTTCCCATCCTTCAAAAACTGATTCCTTCCAACGAAACATGTTTCCCTTCCTTTGAAACCTGATTCCTTCCATCGAAACCTGATTCGCTTCGTATTCCTATCTAACCTTCATCGATCCATATTCTTCCTTCGATCCTCACTCGACACAACTGTGACAGTACACTTGTACTGCCAGACCAGTGGTATTCTTTTGATCTGATGACCTCCAGACAAATAGACCTCTTTCAATAGAGAGCAGCTTCACTGTTTGGAGTCAGTATATATTCTTAGGCCTCCAGCAGTGATCAGCTTTTGGCTGGTGCCAATCAGTTGTTTGCCAGCTGTTCATCTGTTGTCGACAAGCATCAGTGTCTTGGCCGATGCCATTTAGCTATGTATTGCCAGTCCGTTTAATATCAGCGATTCGGAGCAGAAGTTACCATGGCTATCAACTAGCTGTCATCGCTTAATCGATGGTGTGGGTGTTCATTTGCTAGCCATCCGAAAAGATTGGCTCTGGCATCCAAGACGAGTGATAGCTGATGACATCCAATCAGGATAATTGAAGGTGATTGTACATAACCCTACTGCAAACTTAATAGATGTAACATGAAGTCATGTGACAGGTGTTGTTTGGCTCAATACAGATGGCGGTAACTAAGTTCTGAGTTATTTGCAATGTGTATAGCCATGACAACATTCTGCAAAGTTGTCCAATCAACTTGAGAGTAGTATGTTTGAACGTCTCAAAAAAATACATCAACCTCAATAACCTGCAGACATGCCAGGCCACTATATTCTATTCCATCAAGATACCAATTGAAGAATTCAATGGTCGATTGACATGGGAGGATATTAAGACAATAGCAGAAAAGGAATGATATACGGAACTACTGAATAATAATTGAATATAGGTAAAGATGGCCCGATAATGTCAGATATTTCCTGAACCTGCTCATAAAGCATTGCATGGGCGCTTACCATACCAATTACTTGGTATTTTCAAATGCCAAATCGCGTATCTCATGTGATATTGAGCATTTATGCTGGTGATAAAACCATTCCATGAAGGATTGTCAAATGCCATCTCTTCAATAGTTAGAGTTGTTCCAGCATTGGGAGAAAATACCTAAAAGGTAATGGCTGCAGGCCATATCTGCAGTGCTGTTCATCTCATCCCTGTGATTCCATCCACTTCAAAAGAGACTGACTCAGGCTGGATTATAAATATGCATATTGATTTGAAAATAAGGAATATAATGTTTTATATAATAGAGAAGAAGTTGAACGAGGCACTCACTTGTAGGGGAAAAAGACATCAACAGTGTATATAGTTGTTTAGACAATTTCACAAGTTGGACATATGTTTGCCAAATAGATAGTTTCCATATACCATTTATATACACCAAAGACCTTGTCCAGAATTGCCAAAGCAATTCCAAGCGAGTTGTGAAATAAGTCAATTAACAATATAATTTACAGTACATATAAGGATAGTAATGGTAGATTGCCTACCAATGTACACAGTTGTTGTAATGATCTTGCAAGGTGCATGTGCAATGGTATACAACTTGCCGACAAAATACAAGGATAGAATTTCTCCAACCTAGGGCTTGAACAACTGTATGGTGTCTATGGATGAAAGAATGGGTGCATAATTATGATACAGTATTGTGAATAGGGCCGACCTTGCTTACAATTGCACTAACAACTCCAAACATTGCTACAAATATAACTATATGTGTGTTTGCCATCTATGTATGCTCCCAATACACCCACTGCAAAAGTTGCTTATATAGGTGAGTATAGTACCTGTGTAGGTGGAAATTTTTTCCAAATATAATATAAATATTTCACAAGCAGAAACTGTTACGGTTGTGCTGAGTGACGATCGGTGGTGGAGTGACGATCGGTGAATAATATAAATGGTTAAGTTTCGAACCGAGGCTAAAGCACGACGAGAATGAAATCAGGTTTCGAATGGAGGCTAAAGCATGACGAGAACGAAATCAAGTTTCCAACAGAGGCTAAAGCACGACGAGAATGACATCAGGTTTCGAACGGAGGCTAAAGCACGACGAGAACGAAATCAAGTTTCGAGTTAGGAAAACGACGGAATCGTGCAAAAGCGGTGTACAAAGAAAGCCGGAGTTCGAATGTATTATGAACGAGTGAATTACTGTATATAAGCCAGGCGTTCGGCAGAGGATAAGTTCTTTCTTCACTCGTTCTCTCGTCTATAAAACAATCAATTAGCTTCGGCTTTCACTTCTTTCACACTCAGTGATTTCGGATCGAGTCTCTTGCGTACAGCCCTTGTTTCTTTAGCTACAGGCTATTCTCGACTCTGAGCTTTCCTGCTCTTGGATTTTATAACCCCTAGAACCCCGAGCCCTGAACCCTCGACACCCAGCCCTGAATCCTTGACAGAAGAACGAGTCTAAAATCAATTCTACCGGTTATATTCTTGTTTTTATATGCCGTTATCCTCACCGTTTAGGCTGCTATTACTGTCATCACACTTGCAACACGTCCTGCAATGTTTTTTCAGCAAGCAACTTCGAAAACAGATTGGCTATCCATTCCTACTGGAGACACATCTGTTTACCTTGGTTGTAGACCTTTCGAAGACCTACGAATCCAGATATTTTCGGCAATCAGTGCCACTTCTAAATATATGAGTGAGAACGAAAGGACCTGCGACTGTAATTATTTTTGTTATTGTCTAGAAGAAGAAGGAGATTTAGATCACGATTATCCAAACCCAACCATCCACTGCAACTGCGGAGCAATTCAAGAGTGGGCCGAAATACCTACATGCAACTGCGGTATAGAGGAATTCGATACTTTTTTCGATTGCATCGAGGAACGCTATTGTATCCTTTGTTTACTGTGGACCCTCGATCTCGAAACCCTCTTGCCTTGGTACCTAGCCAGGCGTTAATGTGCTGGAACCCCAATAAGTGTATTTGGTGTGAAATTCCTTGTGGCAACGACTGCTGGATATACTGGAAAAGCGATACCTGGAGGCACATCTGTGACGATTGCCTTGAAGTAGCACAAACCTTCAGCTGGAGAATCACCAAATACCTATACCAATCACCGTTCGAAAATTGCAAAGATGGAAGGCAGCTCCTCAGAAGCCCGATACATAGAGCTTTCCAGAATAAGCCAAGAAATAATAGGGAGACAGATATTGGTGGATTTCACCAAACTGAACCTAGAACAAGCCCTGGAAGCGGCGAATGCAATGAAGGATACCTTATGTCAACTACTACAGGCACCCCCATCTCAAGTCGAGAATCAAATAAGCCGACTAAACGAACAAATCGTCACCCAAGCAGCAAGCATCGGAACAGCTCAAGAACGAATCACCGAGTTGTTAAAAGCAGGGAAAGATCTCGAACAAAACAAAGAAAACACGGACCAAGAACTGGCATTAACACAACAAAAAGAGAAGGACTTGGAAGCAAGAGTGCCCACCTGTACACACGGGGACTTACAGATCAAAGTCACCGAATTAGAACAACGACTGGAAAACAGAATGCCAACAGATACGGAGATATTAAGGCAGGATCTCGAGAATACACAGGAACAATTGAAAATAATTGGAGAAGAGAGAAACGAATATCGGGATCAGGTCAAAAGAGTGCTCGCACTCGCGGGGAATGGTGGTAATGGTGGCGGTAACAGAGGACATAAAGGCAGCGAAATTCTCCGATTTTCAGGAACAGACCGAAGGGCACTTCGAGGATGGATGGCACAACTAGCCATGAAAATTGCGGATGAACCGGGACGATTCTTCAGCGAACAATCCAAAATGAGGTACGCGGCAAATCGACTAGAAGGCGTGGCCCTGAATGAAATTCAACCGTACATCGACAGGAAAACTGGAGATCTGAAGTTAGAGTCACTAGAAAAATTGCTGGATCTATTACAATTGGCTTTCGGAAACCAGGACATACGGGCCACAGCGAATCGGGAACTGTTCAAACTTAAGCAAAAAGATCGAGAATTTGCCCAATACTACGCAGAATTCCAACGGTGGGTACCTGACGTCGAATGGAACGAAGCAGCCCAGTTAGAAGTATTACGACAAGGCCTATCTGAGGAGCTGAAGGACTCACTACAGCACTGCGACATCCCGTCGGATCTTACGGAATTCGTCCAAATGTGTTCGAAGAGAGACTGCCAAATCCGCGCCCGAGCCGCTGAGAGAAAGTCAGGACGATGGAGTGGAGGATCCAAGAAACCAGAAATCAACAACACATCCGCTCCATCAACCTCAGAGACAGCACCCGCAGGGACCGTGGCAGTATATCATGGCCCTGCCCCAATGGACCTCTCCGCAATCAAAGGAAGGAAGATTACTCCAGAAGAGAAGAAGAGACGAAGGGAGGGAGGACTTTGTATGTACTGCGGAGATAGCAGGCATTTCGCGGCATCGTGTCCAAGGAAGTTGTAAGCAGGATCAGGACAGGTGGAAGTAACGCCTTTTAAGAAAGCAGGAAATGAAATGGACGCAGATTCGGGAATGGGAAAAGGAAGGGAAGTCAAGTCGCGAAAAGTTTAAGCCAGTGCAATAAGGATGGCCATTGCTCTGGGCACGAATCTCCTTTGTCTACAGTTGTTAAGCCTCGTTTTGGAATTTCGCAGTTTTCGATTAGTAGTGCAGAAATTAAGGGGTCGTCAATAGAATGCAAGCATCTTGTTGTGAAATGTTCGCTGAAAATTGGAGACAGGTTAATCGATACACATGCTTTAATTGACTGCGGAGCCACAGAAATAGCTTTTGTGGATAAAGATTTTGTTCGCCATCATCAGTTAAAAGAGAAGGAATTACGAGAATCAAGAAGTTAGAGGTTATCGATGGAAGACCCATCGAATCAGGAACAATTACAACTATGGCCAAATTAAACTTGGGAATACGATCACATCAGGAACAGCTACCAGCGTTTGTCACAAAACTAGGACATCATCCGATAGTGGTAGGATTGCCATGGTTACAACTTCACGACGTAACAGTTAAATTCCAGGCGCGAAGGATCGGCTTCGAAAGCAGCTACTGTCAACAGCATTGCCAACATCATTCGAGCGTATGGATATAGGGCAATCACATGGAATCAACAGCAGCAGATCTGGAAAAACCAAAATTAGAGAGCTGCGCAGTTGCAGCATCACCTTTCGTGAGAAGAGTCAAAAGGGAGAAACTCAAGGTTTACACCATCACACTGTACGAAATCAACAAAGCCTTGGGAACAAAGGATCTACAAAAAAATCCCTCGAAGAAGTCATCCCCAAGGAATACCACGAGTTTTTACCCCTGTTCAGCAAGGTAATCACTGAAATGCTACCACCGCACTGACCCTACGATCACAAGATTAAGTTACAGGAGGGCTTCACACTGCCATTTGGGCCTATTTACAGCTTATCTCGAGAAGAGCTACAAGTTTTAAAGGAAAGGATAGAGAAGAACTTGTCCAAGGGATTTATCCGGTCGTCCTCATCACCCTGCGGAGCCCCAGTACTATTCGCTCCAAAGCCGGGAGGAGGCTTAAGACTCTGTGTCGATTATCGAGGCCTAAATGAAGGAACACTAAAGAACCGGTACCCCCTACCATTGATCCAAGAAACCCTGCTAAGACTCTGGAAGGCCCGCTATTACACCAAGCTAGACGTCCGCGATGCGTATAACATGATTAGAATCGCAGAAGGGGATGAGTGGAAAACGGCCTTCAGGACCCGCTATGGACTTTTCGAATCCCTAGTTATGCCCTTTGGACTTCCCAACGCACCGGCGTCATTCCAAGAATTCATCAATGATACGTTACGACCATTCTTGGATATCTTCTGCACGGCGTTCTTGGACGAAATCCTTATTTACAGCGATAACCTGAGGGAACACAAGGAACACGTCAGAACAGTTATGATCGCACTTAAGGAAGCTGGTCTCTACCTAAAAGCAGAGAAATGCGAGTTCCATAAGGAGGAAGTCAAGTACTTAGGGTTAATTGTCAGAGTGAACGGAATCAGAATGGATCCGGAGAAAGTCCAAGCCGTTGAAAATTGGAAAGCACCGGAGAAACTTAAAGAAGTCCAAATCTTTTTGGGCTTTGCCAACTTCTATCGACGATTCATACGGAACTACAGCAGGGTGGTACAACCGCTAACAAAACTTACGAAAATGTTAGTACCTTTTCACTGGGGACCCGATCAAAAAAGAGCATTCGCCGAACTCAAGAAAGCTTTTACAACCGCACCAGTACTAGCCCACTTCGATTATGAAAAAGAGATAGTTCTCGAAACCGACACCTCAAGTTACATATCCGCAGGAGTCCTCTCTCAATACGACGACCAAGGAGTGCTACACCCGGTGGCCTTCTTCTCCAAAAAACATTCGCCCGCCGAAGAAAATTACGAAATTTACGACCAAGAATTAGGTGCGATAGTCAAAAGCCTGGAACAATGGAGACCCGAATGCGAAGGTTCAGCACATCCGATTAAGATTCTTACCGATCACAAGAACCTGGAGTACTTCATGACATTGAAACTGTTAAATCGAAGGCAGACCAGATGGTCCGAATTTCTGTCGAGGTTTAAATTTAAGATAGTTTACCGGCCAGGAAAGCAAGGTCAAAAACCTGATGCATTTACAAGAATGCCAGGAGACATTCCTCCGAAGGGTGGGGCAGAAAAAACCCAGCAAATCGTGTTAAAAACGGAAAACCTCAACGAGAGAGTACGCAAAAAGTTAATCGTGGCATTCGCGGAAACAGTCAACCTGGACAGCGACTCCGTAAGCCCCGAAGAGTTATGGAACTGGATAAAAAACGTATGTGAGCATTGCCCGCACGACAGTAGCGAAGGGCTATGTACGCATAAGAACCAGTCGCTGGAAATCTCTGAAATACAAATCCTACCAACAGACGAAGACAAGCTCAAGTGGATTCAGGAATGCCATGATTCTCCGGTCGCGGGACATCCAGGACGAGCAAAAACTTACGACCTGCTAAGCCGAAACCATTCATGGAACCAGATGAGAAAGGACGTGGACCGCTATGTACGAAACTGCCACACCTGCCCACGGAGCAAGGCAACCCACGGAAAAACTCATGGCTTGTTACGACCACTAGAAGTACCAGAGCAACCATGGAAAGATCTGAGCATGGACTTCGTAGTCGGACTGCCAGAAAGCGAAGGGTTCAACGCAGTATGGGTAGTGGTGGATCGCCTAACGAAGATGCGACATTTAGTACCCTGTACTGACTAAGTAGATGGAAAGAAGCTGGGGGAAATGTACGTTAAAGAAGTGTTCAGACTGCACGGACTGCCCGAAACAATAGTGTCCGATCGAGGGCCGCAATTCGCTTCGGAATTCTGGAAACACGTCTGCGAAAGATTGGGAATCGAACGAAGGCTGTCAACCGCATTTCATCCTCAGACCGACGGTCAAACTGAAAGAGTCAATGCAGTAATGGAACAGTACCTCCGAAACTTTGTTAATTACCAGCAGGACGATTGGGTCCGGTGGTTACCATTGGCGGAATTCGCAGCTAACAATCATACCTCGGAAACGACTAATTGCTCCGCATTTTTTGGCAACTACGGCTTTCATCCACCAATGACCTTTGGCCAACATCCAATCAAAGATCCTAACGATATTCGTGAAGTCAACGCCCAGCAGATGGCCCAACGGATGGAGCAACTTTTCAGCGAACTCAGGGCGGAAATGAAAAGAGCCCAGGCTGTACAGTCTGAACAGGCCAACAAGACCCTAAGGGTCGGCACGCCATTGGAAGTCGGCGATAGAGTATGGCTGGACGCACGAAATATATCAACAACCCGACCAATCAAGAAACTCGACTGGAAACACATAGGGCCATACGAGATGACCGCGGTCATTAGTCCCTGGGCCTATCGAATCAAACTACCCAATCAGCTACGCATTCACAATGTCCAACCGATATCTCGGTTGGAGAAAGCCGCTCAAGATCCTCTCCCGCACCAAGAGCAAGAACCCCCACCACCGGTGATAGTCGAAGGAGAAGAGGAGTACGAAGTCGAGCGAGTGGACAATTCCAGGCTGTTCCGAAAGCAATTACAATATCTTGTGAAGTGGAGAGGGTACGACGAGCGCAGTTGGGAGCCCGCGGCCAACGTGGATGGACTTAAGGCTATCGATGACATTCACACCGAACAACCTGGCAAGCCGGGGTCCTAAACCTCGTAGGTACTCGGCATTGGAGAGGGGGAGCTACTGTCACGGTTGTGCTGAGTGACGATCGGTGGTGGAGTGACGATCGGTGAATAATATAAATGGTTAAGTTTTGAACGGAGGCTAAAGCACGACGAGAATGAAATCAGGTTTCGAACGGAGGCTAAAGCACGACGAGAACGAAATCAAGTTTCCAACAGAGGCTAAAGCACGACGAGAATGAAATCAGGTTTCGAACGGAGGCTAAAGCACGACGAGAACGAAATCAAGTTTCGAGTTAGGAAGACAACAGAATCGTGCAAAAGCGGTGTACAAAGAAAGCAGGAGTTCGAATGTATTATGAACGAGTGAATTACTGTATATAAGCCAGGCATTCGGCGGAGGATAAGTTCTTTCTTCACTCGTTCTCTCGTCTATAAAACAATCAATTAGCTTCGGCTTTCACTTCTTTCACACTCAGTGATTTCGGATCGAGTCTCTTGTGTACAGCCCTTGTTTCTTTAGCTACAGGCTATTCTCGACTCTGAGCTTTCCTGCTCTTGGATTTTATAACCCCTAGAACCCTGAGCCCTGAACCCTCGACACCCAGCCCTGAATCCTTGACAGAAACACTTTATTACCTTATCTTTAATAGTATTTGTAATAGTTTTCAGTCATCTGATTGCAGTTTGGATTACAATCAGAACTATGATATTGGTTCTAGTTCTAGAACTATACTAAATCCAAACTGGAGATAATTTACAGTTCCAAACTCCAAATAGTACAAGAAACTATCAGGTTTTAGCCAGATTGAACCAGGTGTATGGGTCCATATTTTCAGATTTTATATATTTGACTTAAATTAATTATCAGAGTTCCAATCATATTATAATATGATAAATATATTGATTATAAAGTTTTGAATGCTACTTTGTCTTCCATTGCCCTGTTTGCAATCTGATCAATATTTGTTGAGTCACTGTAAAATAATATCTAAAATCACATCAAAATTATTGGTTTTCCACAGCAACTCAACAAATATTGATCAGATTGCAAATCAGAGACTGGAAGGTGAAAGAGCATCAAAAACTGTATAATTTATGGGTTTATTATATCATGACACCATCAGAACTCAGATACTTAATTCAAGCTAAAGATGTAGACTTGCAGGAGCAGGTTTATGGTTGAGAAACCGGGTTTTTGATGTGGTAAAACCCTTTGCAACGGTCCGGTTCCGGTTCCAACCCGGAACCGAACTCGGAATTTGGAACCGTTGCTAACACTAGCCTTTGGTTGAGAAAGAGCAAGCTCGTTTCTCAGTATAACGGAGACAGCACGGAGTACGATACGGTACAGTGATAGTCGAAAGACAAGCCATCACATCCCTCGACTTTGGTTACGGTTAGTATGAAAAGATTCCTTAAGTGTTCTGTTCGTTTCGGCTGGGCGGCGAAAGAAGAGTATGAACAGTGCGAGAAGTTGGAGGATGGGTTGATGTTCGACGTGGATAATGCGGAGTATGTTGCGACGATTATGGAGGAGTATTTTTCGGAACTAGGTGAGGATAGTTGCAGTCATGAAGCATGTACAATACATCGAGTCAAGGGGAAGTTGACGAGAAAACCTACTCTTTTGAAGTGTTGGCCTTGAACGATAGTTGAGTTCCAAGTGTTGGCGCATCGGAGGAAGTTTGCGATTCCGATTTATTATTTCCTATGCAAAGTATCAGCATATTTATCGCCGAATGGACGAGTAAGGGAATGTGCGTTTCAACTTCACGTCTCGGAGTACTGGTGAAGTACCCCCCCCCACACTCGGCAGTGACCCGACCGTGATGACGTGTAGTCACACAAGATCTGTCGTTGCAGGGTCCACACCGCGCATGTGATAGCAGGCAACCAAGCAAGCATGTTTGTCGACGAATGTTGCACATTCACATGCGAATACCTTGGCTCCCACTGCGCCTCCATCCATTCAGCGGCATAGTACGACACGCCGCCGAAACACAATGCCAGATTCTGACGATGATGGTGATGGTGCTTCCTCAAGTTCTGCAAGTCAGCAGCAATGCTGTCTCACACTTCGCCGTCTCTACTCTATCCCCCTCCTCCCACCCTCGACCCTCCCCCCTCCCCCCCCCTCAAAATGACCGGTCCCCTATCCCTGATATTTTACATGTATAATAGAAATTGACGCTCTTTCTTCTTGCTTCCCCCGTGTACGAGAGACATGCCTCTGCCTCGTGAATTCCCTCCACTCTTTCGCCAGGAACGCGCTAAAATCTTCACTATCGTCCTGTTATGGTATGTTTCTCCCCCTCGCAGCTGGTAAAAAAGGAATACAAGCTGAAAGGACACCGAAGGTTTATATACATCCTCCGGGGCAATCCACATGGACCACCAATACCACTTCTCCGCCGCGCCTCAAGAGCCTTATCCAAACGCCTCACCGCGTTCCACACAGTTGTGCTTACGCTTCTATACCTCTACATCGCCCGCAATTTCTCAAAGCTACTAAACCTTGAGTCCCCAGAGCCGCTGGCGAATCTGTATACCAGGAGTTATTACCGCGCAACATGGGTATTGACGGCGTTGGACGCTGGGTTTTGGACGGCGATGAGGATAAGAAGGAAGTGGGTGAGGGATGCGGCAAGTATGGCGTTCAGTGTTTATTACTTATTGGCGCCGGATAGAGCGGCTGAGAAGGTGCACCCCATCATCTGCTAATAGGGAATTCTGGATGCTGATTGATGTTTGTAGGTTCGGAGGGTACGGGCAAATATCACTGTTGACCACCTCCGTGTTTCTTGGGAGAAGTCGACAACGCCATATCTTAAGTTCTTCTCTGGCTTGCTACATACAAATGCGAATAAATTTGCGCCTCGATCATTGCGGATCCCGCGGCCAAAGGAGTCGGTGTATAAAGTACCCGTAGACGCTTGGATGTATTATGAAGGAACTCGAGAGCAGTTGCTTTCCTGTACAAAAGTGATTCTTGATTTCCCTGGAGGAGGGTATGTTGCGATGACGCCTCGCCACCACGACGACAAACTTTTTTCTTGGGCTAGGATCTGTGGGGTGCCGGTTATTGCTATAGATTACAAAAAGGCACCCGAGTATCCGTACCCTTACGCTTTAAACGAATGTTACGATGTCTACCACTCAATTATTTACACTCGCGGCCGATGCGTGGGATTATCTGGGGATGTCCTGCCAAAGATTTCCCTGACTGGTGATTCCGCGGGAGGAAACTATGCAGCTGGTGTTACATTGATGATTCTCAACTCCACCTCAACATCATCAACCGGACACTTAATGGAAGCAGGGTGGAAAGGCCTTCCACTTCCCGACGGAGTAATCCTCATCTACCCAAGTCTAGACCTAAACATGTCATCCTGGATGTCAGAAGAACAAATGAAACTAATCAATCAACGCTCAACCCTCTCCACCAACATCTCCGTCGTCCGGAAAAAAAGCGAATACTACGAAAAAACCTCAGGCACAAGTCGACATCCATCTCCACACCGCATCCCCAACGACACCACCTCATCCCCCCCACCCGCCACAGAACCCACAGAAATTACAACCCGCCTCGCAATGTCCTCCCGTCTAAGCTACTTCTCCGACCGCGTCCTAACCCCAGAAATGATGCGCGCAATGGTAATCCTCTACATCGGCCCTAGCCACTGTCCAGACTTCCAAACCGACTTCTTCCTCTCCCCCATCGTCGCCCCAGACTCTCTCCTTGCCCGCTTCCCCCCCGTCTACTTCCTTACCGGCGAACGCGACCCCCTAGTCGACGACACTGTTATTTTCGCCGGCAGGATCAGGGCAGCGAAACAAGCGGTTAGAAGACATAGGAGGGAGTTGGGACTTGACACGGAGGAGGAAGATGATGATAAAGTAGAGGTATCTTTAATCCAGGGTGTTTCGCATGGGTTTTTGCAGATGGCATCACTGTTCCCACAGGCGAAGAGGGAGATAAGGAAGTGTGCGGGGTGGTTGGGGAGGGTACTTGAGGATGATCCCCCCCGGGAGGAGGAGGAAGATGTTGGTGATGATGAAGCACGAGGAGGAGAGATGAGTGATGATGAGAGGCCACTTGAGATTGGTGGGGGGCTGGGGGGAAGAAGGGGGAGGGTGGGAGGGGAAGGGGAAGGAAGACAGAGAGGGGAAGGGAGGGAAGGAGGAATGGGAGTGTGGTGAGTTTGGGGAGTGAGGAGGATTTGATGTGGAGACGGATGAAAGGGGTGGCGAATGGGCTTAAGGGTGAGGGGATGGGGGATTAGGATATGAATGTCTCTGGGAGGGGTATGAGGTTTGTTGGCGTTGGGTGGTGATGGTGGTGTATAATGGAAGTAGTGGAGAAGGGGTTGTGGGGAGGGGGAGGGGAAGAATGAAATATATAACTTTTCACACTTCCAGCTCTCGTTAGCCAATCTCCCCTCCCGGTCAACGAGAGCACTTTCATCCCTTGTCCACCCCAAACCATCAATTTTATCATACACCCTACTCTCCCTCTCCCTCTCCCTCCACCTTCCCCGCCATCCGTGCTTTCGCCTTCGCATTAAACAACCTCACCTCCTCCTCCCGTCTATTCTCGTTACCCACAGCATTTACATCCTCACCCCTACCATCCCTTAGCCACCTCTCCAATAAGATCCAGGGGAACATACGCCTCTTGTAACCGCTTCAATCGCGCTTCGATGATCATTGGTTTGAAGATGTAGATTCCTGTCTTGTTAGCGGCCGAGAAAAAAGCAGGGGGAGGGGTGGAAAGGAACCGTTCACGATCCCGAATACGGTCGCTAGGACGAATGGGAAGGTGTTGCCACGCATTGTGGGTACTGTTGAGGGAGGGGGAGGAGGTGACGTTGAGGTTGGTGAGTGCGCGTGTGGCTTGGCGATAGAATTTACGCTTGAGTAACGATTAAGATGATATAATATACAAGTATCCCCTCCCCACCACAATAAAGTTTCTAGAACACTTCCATGAAACATCCTCTCTTCTTATCCACTATGACCCAAAGCCTTAACAATCCCCCAACTCGCGCCCGCCGCAACCCCACCAACCGCCATCATCTCCATGCCCCCACGTACCCTTCCTTTCCACCCTTTCCCGCCTTCTCCAACCGCTATGCTCCGTCCTACTCCGAATACGAATAAACATACTGCCATTACTGCAACGCTCCAGTAGAGCCCTTTCATCACCTCGTCGCTGCCGACGAAAAAATACGGACTTTTATCCCCCAGTCAGTCGGGTAGGTAAATGTGAAAGGGGGGGGAGACAAACCACAACGGCACAAACCCACCCACAAAATACCCCGCAGCAATCGTACACGCGGATGACAATGGGGTCCTCCCACCTTCCTCCTCAGCGGGTAGCGAATGATGAAACCGCATCAAAAACTCCACTGTCGCATGGGGATTCTTAACAAGCTCAGTCACCATTGGGGTTACAGCTTCAGTCGGAAGCATGTATGGCGCGAACACGGAGAGGACGATGTCGTCGACGGGAGAGGAGGAGACAAGCTTTTGTGTAGATTGTAGGGTGTTGTTGTAGAATTCCCTAGAGACCGTAGGAGTTAGCGGGGGTAAGGGGGAAGGGGGGAGGGGGGACAAACGCTTCTCCACGACCGGCGAGCCACCCACCAAGTCCCATTGAGATGCTGCCGGCTATTAGTTCTGCGCAGCCGCCGAAGATGACGATGCGGGTGGAGGAGAAGGCGGAGAGACCGGCAGTTAATGCGAAGGGGACGGTGAGGCCATCGGAGAGGCCGATTATTGCGTCCGAGATTGTGCGCGCAGAGAGGAAGGGTCTTGAAGGGTGGGAGGAGGAAGAGGTGGTGGAGGTGGAGGCGATGGAGAGGGGGCGGCGAGGGCAGGAGGGGTGTGGGCAGGGTTTGTCATCGGAAGGGCAGGAGGAGGAGGGGATGGGAGAAGTTGTGCGAGTGGTTGTGTAGGTTGTGTAGTCGGTGTATAATGGTGTTGTCGTCGTTGTTGTTGTGGGAAGGAGTGGGGAGGTTTCGTGGGTTCTGTGGGAGGAACGCGGAAAGAGTAGGGTTTTGATTGATACGAAAGACATCGTGGTGAGCTGATGCCTTTAGGCTAAAGGTGGCGTGAGAATTATGGTGTTTGAAGCTGAGTTGTGTGCTCTGATGGAGGAGATGGTAGAGAAGATTGTGGTATTTAAATCTGAGTTTCGTATCCGAATCTGAGCGAGAAGATAGTAAAGACTCGAACTCTCAAAGCTGAATTGTGGTATCTTTGTTGCTTGAAGTTTGTGCGTGGGTATCTATGACGTAGTTGCCTCTATTCGAAACAGCATCACCCAAGAAGCTGCGGAAGTCAGCCATCTTATTTAAACCACCCATACACACAGCAATTAACCTTTCCTCTCCATCAATTCGCCCGCCGGAGAGCGGTCCGAGTTGATGGCCGCAATGCAGCTTGCCAACCAACAAACGTGGGGAACCAATCATGTGTAGGCCATTTCTAATTTTTTCTAGAACCCTGGCTGCCTTATTAATTATTCGTTTTCGCTCCCAGCGGCTAGTGTGTTGACACATGACTTGGATGATTCATATTTTGGAGGCTCAAACTCACCCGCTAGCATCGGAGACTTATATTTAGGGTTTAGGTCATCTCGTTTTGTGATCAAAATCGACTGAAAATTTTTCCCGGTCTCTTGTTTTTGCAACGGCACGAGTGTTACTTGTCAACCCGCATTTTCATTGCAAATCTTCTCAGTGGTAAAACGAGCGTCAAACCGGGCCAAAAGTGATGTTATTTTTTTTGAGATTCTCTGCCCTGGTCCACTGGAATTGATACTTTGGTTGGGCCGGGAGTAATTTCCAATTCCCATGTGTGGTTGGGAGACTGGAGACGGGGGATTTCATACATATGAAGAGCAAACCCCCCATTGTACGGATGGGGTTCTAGCAAAATTTGCCAACCACGGTTCCATCGATCCGAAGAAACACCGCATCGTTGGTGTTGCTTGCTTGCTGTGGAATTGTTATGTACCGAATGGCAAAAGTCACAAGCGTCAAATGTGGCGCACACCTACGTATATTATCTAATCACTATATTTGATGTACGCCGACGTACGATAACGTACCAACCCATACTACTCCATACTATCGCATACCACATTGTATACTGATTATCGACTAATCCATGCGCACGCAGGGGTATTTTTTCACGCGCACCCATTTAGTCGAAAAACGGCATACGGCGTGGTATAGTATGACATCGTATATTAGTATACGTCAAATACAGTGATTAGGCAACATACGTGCGTGCGCACCACTTTTGACGCGCGTGCGACTTTTGTCCATTTCGCTATACCATATGGGATATGCTCTGTCCGATTCCGGGCCATGGCAGGGCTAAGATGACGATCCCTGTCACCCCGCGCGTCATGTCACACTTGAGTGGGGTTACATGTAGCTGCAGCTCACCTCCTCAAACTTCAACTATCAGAACACACACTACTCAGGGTACAAGACAATACCACTTAACTACACCGCATTATGTCGCTCAAAAGACGTGCGTGAACCCCCGCACTCAATAAACTCTGTCTATGCTGAAGCTAAATCCCATATACCCCAGTGTCTATCTTCGCACCTCAACCCCATACAACCCGTGCATCTCCAACCCACCTTTCTGTAGATTCCAAGGGTGAACGTATAGCCTATGCTGTAACTCCTTCCCCCCAAAAGTAGGCGTGTAAGCTCAAGCTAACCTCCTGTCCAGTCCGGCAAATCCGTCTTCCTCCGCTCCATCGATGACCCTTCCGTCTGTACACAATACACCGGCCATACCGCCGTCGTAAACGTAGCCCGTTTCTCCCCCTCTGGATACTATGTTGCGTCCGGTGATGCGTCCGGGAAAGTCAGGGTGTGGGATTGCGTCGGCGAAGAAATGGTCACGAAGGGAGAGTTCCACATCATCTCCGGTCCGATCAAAGACTTAGCTTGGGATGGGGAAAGTAAGCGGATCATTGCTGTTGGTGATGGTAAAGAGCGGTACTATCTTTACTCCTCTCGTTACTCGTCACAGAAGCTGAATCAAAGTAAAGGTTCGGACATTGCATAACCTTCGATACAGGAAATAGTGTCGGCGAAATCACCGGTCAGAGTAGCGTCATCAATTCGGTTTCTATCCGACAGCAGCGTCCATTTAGAGCTGCTACGGCGTCTGACGACCAAACTGTTGTCTTCTACCACGGTGCTCCGTTTAAATTCAATTCATTGCTCAAGGGCCACCATACGAACTTTGTGCATGGTGTTGCATTCTCCCCCGATGGCGCTTATTTTGTCTCTGTGGGTGCGGACCGGAAGATATTTCTATTTGACGGTAAGGAAGGCACGTTGAAGGCCGAGATCAAAGATGAGGGAATGCATAAAGGCAGTATTCTATCCGTTTCTTGGGGCCCGGATTCGAAGCGTTTTGCTACCGCCTCAGCAGACCAATCCATCAAGCTCTGGGACGCGGAATCACAAACTCTCATCAAGACCTGGAGCTTTGGCCTTGGAGCCTCGATTCAGGACCACCAAGTCGGTGTGGTGTGGACCCCGAGAGCAGACGATACCATCATTTCTCTTTCTCTTTCCGGAAACCTGAACTACCTCTCTCCCGCTTCCGACAAACCCACCCGCATCGTGGCCGGTCATCAGAAACCTATCACTGCCGTGGAGATAACTTCTTCCAAAACCTTCTTGACAGGTTCCACCGATGGCACTGTCAGCAGCTGGGACATCGCCAAAGGAACCGCAGAAGTAATCCAAGGCGATGGCCACACGAACGTCGTTACAGCCTTCATCGAGACCACCCCAGACACAGTCTTAAGCGTAGCCTGGGACGACCAGCTTCGCACAATCACAAAGGGCAAATTTTCCTCATCCATCCCCACCGATTCCCAACCAAAAGGAGCATCTCTCTTTGATACCTCCAAACTAGTAATCCTCACCGCTACCGAACTCAGAATCTACAACACAACCATAACTCCGCCCTCCCTCAATACAACCCAAAAACTCACCTTCACCCCTACAGCCCTCGCCACCTCCTCAACCGGAGAAATCGCAGTCGCAGCCCAAGACAGAGTAATCCGCATCTTCACCTACTCTTCCGCCTCAGGCCTGCGAGAAAAAACCAGCATAACCCTTTCCCGCTCCTTCGCCACCTCTCTCGCATACAGTCCGGACGGGACATACTTTACGGCCGGCGACTCAACGGGGTTGGTAGCACTATACACCACCAATGGCTACACGAAGAAAACAGATCGTTGGGCATTCCATACAGCTAGAGTTGAAGATATTTCGTGGAACGCGGCAGGTACACATGTTGCTACTGCTTCGCTCGATACGAACTTGTTTATATATAGTGTTGAGAAACCGGGGAAGAACGCAAAGGTGAGGAATGCGCATTTGGGTGGGATTAATGCTGTGAGGTGGGTGGATGAGAAGACGGTGGTTAGTGTTGGGAATGATGGCGCGGTTAAGAGGTGGGAGGTTACGTTGCCGGTTTAGATGGAGATGGAGGAAGGGGGAGGGAGGGGGGAAGTAACTACTGTTTACTCTATAGGAAGCTATTAAGACTCTGTGGAATGAAATAGGCTGTAGGAGATTATATTGAACCACTCTCTCCCTTCCACATAGCGCACGCACGACACTAAAACTGAGCGAGTGCTAATCTGTGCAACGTCCATTACTGTGGTACGCCGCTTTCAAGCCCAACCCAGTGCGGGGCGACTCAACCATTTTACAAGTGCTTGGTGATGTAGAGTCGTGATGTTTCTGGTAGGGATAGGAACGCTGGTTAACGATGGAACATGAAATCGTGCCCAAGGGAGACGCAGACTAAAGCTGTGTTGTAGCAGGCAGACGCTGCTGGTCTTACTGAGGAATGCTCAAGCATTCTTCCTAGTGTTGGTCACCTAGGGACAAACTTCTTGCCGTGATTGGAGATATAAGAAGAAAGTCCCAGAACATCGAGTTTTTTTTTTTCATGGATCGGTGTAATCCAGGGAATGTTTGAGGACTGGTACATACAGGCACGCTCTGCTTCGTGAGTGGACGGTTTCGGCGGAGCATCACCAACTCGCACTCTCAAACGTAGAATAATCGCGGGACCCGTAGGGACTATCCATCCCACTATCCATCCAAGACTTTTTGCCGCGGTGAAGCGCGGCCATTAGTTGTAAACAACCATGAAAACGAACCAAATCCACAACTAGAGGCCGATTATTCTATGGAGTAAGACTGGTAAGTTACTTCTTATGTGCTTGCACTCTATTACAGTACTGCTCATGACAAATGTACATATTTATATCCATATGGGTCCAATTTGCTCATGAAGGGTAGTACCACCAACAGTCATGCTAGCATGATTGTGAGATGAAGATGGACTTGAGAGCTCAACATATGGACTTGCCCTTGGTGTCTCCAAGTCCACCATCTCTCACACATGCACTAGATCCCACAGATGCTGTTACAATTGTTCGAACATGGGCACTGCCACCTAGTCCGACTTGAACTCCAGATGGTGAGAATGATAATGAATAGATACTCTCTTAAGATGTGCAATGGTTGCATGTTGATCAGCCTATCGCAAAATCAACTGGAAAAGGGGCGAGATTGAGGCTGTCTTTGCCAACGGAATGTGCACACAGCATTTGCCTGCCAAAATGGCTTCCAATAGCTATGTCTTGTACAGATCCTTTTGATGTATGGAACATTCTCATACATTTTAAATGCAGTCATGGAGATTCGTGCGCGCTTCACCGCGGCAAAAAGTCTTGGATGGATAGTGCGATGGATAGTCCCCACGGGTCCCGGAATAATCGAGGGATATCTTTCTTCAACTCAACTTCTACTCTAAGTAGATATCCCGCGCAACCATAAATTTAGGTATCACCATGTAGCCAAAGCAAGTTCCGCAAATCCCCAATCAATCAATCAAATCAATCAACCGCCAAAAACAAAAGCAGACCACAAGATATACATACATACATAAAAAGCCTCCCCTACCCTTGGTTCGCTCGCTCAGAATCAAAAAAGAAAAAGAACGCCTATTATAAAAATAAAACAGGAGTTAAGGTTTCATACATCAACTACTCCCAGTGTCCCTCTCAACTCCTCCCACCCATCTGGCTCTCTTATCACTACATCCCCTACACTCCCTTTCTCTGCTACATACCCCACTGGCAGGCCGATCTTCACTCTCGCGCCCACCACCTCCACCGCTTCCTCCCTTGTCCGAGTCCGGGGCTGAATGTCCTCTTTGATATGACTCTCGACTCTGCCCAAAAGGTCGTTCTTCCACGCTTTAACGGCTTCATACCGTTCCCTCTGGCGTGCGCACGTCCACCTGGGGGTTTCCTTAACTGGTTTCCACTTCATCCTCTCCCCATCTCTCGGCACCAATTTATTCAGATCCACCACACGCTCTTCCACCACCAGACTCCTAAGCTCCGCCATGACGTCTCTGGACTCCTTTGCCAGCTCAGCCTCATAGTCAACGATCGCTTTCTCCCTTGGATCCACCAGGGGTTGTAGCAACCAGGAGTCAGCAGCGATGAGGTCATCACGTCTATAGCTTGCGTTCTCCTCTCTAAAGAAATTGACGGCGCCCTTAAGGGCTGTGATCTCCTTCTTAAGGCTTTCCACCTCCCTCGCCGTCGCAACAGCACGTTCTTGTCCCACACGATCCGTTTCTCCAACTGCACGTTTGTCTTCTGCCACCTTGCGCCATTTTGCAACGTCCACTTCGAGTGTCTGGACTTCTTCGTTGAGCTCCTCGATTGCTTTGGAGAAATCTTTTTCTCTTGCCGTGCCTTCTGAGACGGCCCTTTCGAGCTCTTCGATACGATCGGATTGTTTGGTGACGTTGCGCATGCGGGATTCGAGAAGCTCGATTTTTACGGTGTATTCTTCGAGGGTGATGTCGCGTAGACGGATTTGTCGCATGCGTTCTTGGTGTTCGTATTTGAGTCTGCGGAGCTCTTCTTCGAGGTCGACGTCGACGACTTTGGTGGATTTGAGTTCTTGGGCGCGGATTAGCCAGGGGCGGGGGCTTTTTCGACTACATATATGCCGTTAGTATCAATGATGAAGGGGGAGGATAGATGGAGGGGAGAATATACATTCAGCAGTCATATCAATATCCACAGCTACACTGGCCAGCTCAACTAGGATGTTTGCCAAGTTCCGAAGTTCCTTAGTGACAGAACCAAATATGTCGCTTTCGCTCATGCTGAGTACTCTTTCAGTGGTTTTGAACATCGTATTCTGCAAGTCGATCCAAGTAGGTTCCTTCTGCTGTTCATCGCTTCCGGTTTCGTTGAAGAGGATCGCATAAACATCTTCACCAACCGCCCTTGTATATACCGCCAACTTTTGAGCCGCCGCTTCACATTCCTCAAACTGAGACCGCTTATCTTGTGTGATGGAGAGATTTCTCACTCTGAAATCGTCCAATGCGCGCAAAATCTTACCGACAACCACCTTGACATTGCGCGACTGCGACACAACAGCATCTGCCTTCTTAGCAAAGTTGGCTACAGCCTCTTCATCCTCGGGACCAGAAGGTAACTTCTTTTGCACCGCAAGTTTCACTAGAGTTATAGCAAGGGCTGAAGACTCCATGTGGGTTTGCATCATCAAGATACGCATATGCACATCACTAGCGAATCCTTCAAGATCGCTCTTGAGGTGGATTTCCCCAAGGTGAGACATGAGTGCCATTGTACGCTGAAGTTCAGCAACACACTGTTTTTCGTTGAGTTCGTCTCTTCGCAGACCTTCAATCCAGCCGTTTAGAGCCCTTTCTACCGGATCGAGTTCATACAGTGCTCCCTGGAATCGTGTAAACTGCTCGACAGAGCAAGAGCCGAAACACGCGACGAAACGCCCGCACATGGCAGAGACCCAGGTGAGCTTATCGCACATTTCACAGGCAGCCATGAGTTGTTCTTCGTGACCGCTAGCGAACTGGCCAGTCTGTCCGGTGAGGCGCTCCTTCACAAAAGTCTGAAGGAGGTTGGCTTTGAATGCAACACGTTTGAAGCGGAGAAGGGCGAGCACGGAGTCACGATCCTCGTGGAATGAGTCGGGGAGGAACATCTGTAGCAAGATAAGTATACATCAACCAGGAGACGGTAGGGATGACGTACCTGAACAATTGCCAAATGCTCCATTGCCTCCTCAGCCTCCATTTTCCTTGATTCCAAATCAATAGTCTTATTCTGTGCCTTTGCCGCAGTGATTTGAAGCTTCATGTTGATATCGAGCATCGACCTAGACCTGGCCGTTAATTCCTCAGCCTCGGCTTCGGTGATTTGTTGTGAGGCCTTCATATCCTCCAGGTCGCTCTGGAGGTTGACAACTAAATCTCTAAATCTCGTGATGGTGTACTCGGCCTCTTCGTTACTCGCATCAAGCTGAGCGATTCTCTTCGTCTGTTCACTGATGACCAAGTCCCGGTAGTCAAGCTCTTCTTGCATCTGCTTTTCCGTCTCGATATGGTTGATCTCAAGTTCGTCGCTAATCTCCTTCAGGCTCTCCAAGTCCTCAACAGTGGCACGGTACTCGTCAATCTGCTCACTCATGTTCATGTTGCGCTCCGACAACTCTTCAAGCATTTCCTCGGCACCCAAGGCGGTTTCAAGTTGTCCCCTAAGATCATCCACAGCAGATTGACTCGCAATAAGCCTCTCTTTGATGTTTTCATACTCATCCTTATATTTCACCAATTCCGTCACCTCTTCCTCAAGACTGGCATTCGCCCCTCTCAGCTCCTCCTCTGTCTGGCTCGTAATCTCCCTAAGCCTCAACAGCGCCTCCCTCAGCCGTTCGTTCTGCTTTTCGAGCTGTAGCCATCCAGCAGACGTCTTCTCCTCTGGAGTCATTCCCTGGGAAAGCTCTTCATTCTCCTCCCGAAGAATCTCAACCTCCATCTCCAACTCTTCTGCCTTCCCCCGAACAGCATCTAACTCGGCTTTATAGGCTTCTGTTTGTTCCTCTGCCATTTCTCGGTCTAGGGTTGCCATCTCCAGTAGGGCCTCGTGCTCAGCTTTGATATCCTCAATCTCCGCTACGGTTACTTCCATCTCCTTAAGTTGCTTCTTCAACTCCACAAGCTCTGCTTGCTGCGGCTGGTACTTTTGCTGGAGCTTCTGAATGATACCCTCGTACTTATCTCGTTCCTCCTGCACTCTCTGTAGGATCTTCAAATTTTCCCGATCCTCCTGTCGTTTCTTCTCCAACACCTTAACTTTACTTTTTAAATCTTCATTTTCCCTTTGTGTCGCCGCAAGTTCCGCATGACTCGCGCCTCCCACCGGGGTTCTAGACGGTGAAGTCCTTGGGCTCATAGTTCCTCCAGGCTGGAGGGACTCTCGTCTTGCGAGGGTCGGTCTAGTGCCAGAAGAAGCCAAATTCACCAACGGGCCAGTCCTGGCTTTCTGCGTATCCGGTGAGGACCGTTGGCTTGCATTGCTTTCCGCCGACGCCTTCCTGACAAGACTCCCCACAGTTCCCGGCTTCAACGACAATCTGCTTGCACCCCGCGATACTGGTGTAGTCGAACCGCTACCGCTAGCATTCGAGGGGGTCGCCGTAGTAGTCCTAGTGAGTGGTGCGCCTCCCATGCTCGGGCCACTAATGGAACCTCGTTTCTGTGGCGCCGATTTTGAAGGAGGAGGTCCCATGGATCCTGGACGGGCTACGGACGCTGGTCGGAGGGGCGTTGCGGTTGTTCGGTTGGAGATAGTCGGGGTTTGTGTTCGAGGTGTACTGGGGCCTGAAGATGATGGAGTAGAGATGTGGCCTCGCGTTACTGAAGCTGGTCGGCTGGGACTCTAAAAAACACACTTCTATTAGCCCAGCTTCCTTGTAGCTTCCTCTGGCATGAATGCAGTACCCGAAGGGTCATAGATCTCCCCTTCGTCGTTGTCGTCGGCGGCGGGGCAGGGCTGGAAATGGATAGTCTCTTCCCTTGGGATGAAGTTGTACCGATGGTTCTGGATTGCGGCCTCGCTCTGGGAGGAGGGGGTGGAGGAGGTCTTTCGATAAGTCTGGGTACGGCAGGTTTGACGAACATGCCGTATTTGTCCTTGCAGGTAAAGTACGTGATGCCAAACACGGTGCCATTGTTCTTTCCTATTGGCATGTCCAGCTCCACGCCTATCCATTCCCCCTCTTGGAACTCTGTGGGGCCGACGAAGCGGACAATGGCATGCTGGCCGTTTACGTCAACGTGGTCACCGACCAGGAAGTCGCCCATGGTGGATGCTTTGTTGGGGCGGGTATCCGCGTTCTTGATATCGTTTGGTTTGTCGTGATGCGGATGATTGTTTGATGGTTTGATGATCTGCTTCAGTGTTAGGGGGGGACGCGCTGTTGCAGCATGGAAACCTAATCCGGAAATTGCCGACAAGAAAACGTGCACCATACACGAACAAGCATTCGCAGCGCTAGCGGCGGCGACTGGAATCATTGGAAATACTGTGTACGTCTACAAAACAGCCGTGAACCCAAAACAACACAATGGAACAAAACGCAAAAACACAGAAGACAACAAGGAGCCGAACGAAGCCATGTCCTCAACCATAACCCCACGGCTCCCTACAACCCCATCGATACCCCGACGACGCCAGCATTCCTTTCGGTATGAATCACGAAAGATCAATCTCACCATCATCTGTAACTTTACCTTCGGGAGGAGGAGCATCAGGAGACCACAGCTGGGCTGCAGGTGGGACAGGGGCTTTGATATAAGTGTTCTTGATGTGTAGGAAAAGCTGAACCTTCCACTTATCCAGATCGGTGACCTGACTGTACTGGAAGAGGTGCTCCGAGTATGCTGCCTCGTCTCCTGCTTCGATGGCTGCAATCAAGTTCTATACCCCATAAACATCATAATCACTTAAAGTGCGCATTCAATAAACTCACCTGCAACAGCATATACTCCCTCTGACTAGGAAAGTTCATATCAATATCCACATAGCTCTGCAGTGCCCTCTTTGTCGTAGCAACATCCTATTTCCACATCAGCATTACCACCCCTATCCCTAGAAGGGGCGTGGAAGCTCACCCCCGTGCAAAGGTGACAGATTGCAGCCTTAAAGAAATAATCCTTCAAGCTCCACTTCATCAGGTTATTATTCGCGCTCGCCTTGGCCACCTCCTCAAAGCGATCGATGGCTCGCGGGTAATCTCCTTGCAACGCTGCATTGTCTGCTACCTTCAAGAACATCTTGTTTGCCATCTGCACTGAGCCCTCTACTTTGTACCACGTGCCAGCCTGCTCAAACCCTTCCACAGCGCCCTTAGTATCGCCTGCTTTCTCCAGTATCTCGGCCAACTTCTCTTCATAGCTTGCAGCGCGCCGGAAATTACCCTTGGTTGTGTAATGTGTGACTGCGCTCTTTAGTAGTCGTGCTGCGTTCTGTGAGTCCTCCGGGAGAATGTCCGGCTTTGCAGTGTAGCATTGTGACGCTTGGATGAGGGAATTTGCGGCGTCATCGGGTTCGCCAATTTCAGTTTGTAGGGTCGCGGCGCGCTCGAGAATCCGGGCTGCTTGGTCGTCTGTGGGTATGGATGAGCTCTGATAACCCTTTCACGTGAAGGGTCGGGGGAGATGTATACAGTTCTGGCGAGCTTTGAAACCATTGGCGGCGCGCAAAAACTCGTTGGCGGCATCTTCCAGCTTATCTTTACGGCCGCCGAAGAAGCTAAAGCCACCACGCGCAGACTTCTCAAGACTTTCGGCCTGTGGAGAACGTCAGTCGGAGCTGTCGAAGCTGGTGGCTGGGGTTAGGCTAGACCTTCTTAAGGATTGCAGAGGGGTCTTCCATGTTGTGTACTTAGTATTTACGGTGAGATTGTGCTTTGAGATATGGCGAGTATTTAGAGATGTGATGGCGATGACGAAGAGGTGTTTTGGTGGATGATGGGTGTGAACAACAAGCTCTCTCAACTTATCCCCGTGTCCTTGCCCCGCTCGCTAAATTAGTGTAACAGCACGTGATCCAAGTTTCTAGCTGCGAACTCGTTTCTCGTACAGATCCTCAACATGCTGCCTCGACGACTCTCGTTCCGCATCTGCCGCCGCTTCAACTCCACCGTGACCCCCGAGGTTTCCCTCACACTATCGTACCTCGGTGCCCCCAGCTGGTCGGTGTCTTCGCTACTCCTCCCTTCCTCCACTCCAACAGACACGACTATCACGCCGGCGAAGCTCCACCACCTCCTGCGACTTTCCGCTCTCTCTCCACCATCAACTCCAGCCGCCGAGACCTCCCTTCTAAATTCTCTCCACAACCACCTGCACTTCGTGCGTGCGGTGCAGGAAGTAGACACTACTGACGTCCCACCCCTATCACGGATAGAAGACGAAGTATCACGGGAAGAGATAACATGGAAGGCTGTAAATGCAAGGGGCAAGAAGGCGTACTATAGGGAGTGGAGGTTAGGTGGGCAAGGGGACGTAGAATGGGATCCAATGTCATTGCCGAAGAAGAAGGTGGGCGGGTTTTATGTGGTGGATGAGAAAGTCACGGATGAGTTGGATGCGGAGAACGAGGGGATTCCGGTTGGAAAGGTGTAGGGTAGGGACTTGGTGCTGAAGCGAAGAGGAGCGAGGGTTCGATATGGTGACGAGATTGAATATCTAAGAAAAGCACACAGCATGATAGAGCTTGGAATATCTTGGACTAGTCACCAACACAATGGTTTCCTCAGACCTACGCCGCATACGTGTCCAAAAGGAAGAGCCCAGGTTTGATGTTAACTGTTACTTAGAATTTATGATACAGTACTCCGCACTATCAGTATATATCTTTGCCCAAGAACCATGATATATGTAACCCATAAACGTTTTCCAGATACGAAATAAACTCCAAGAGTAAAAGCAAATAAAACGCCTAGCCAAACCGTCTAATCCAATTTACACTGCCGCCACTAGTTACATATAAGGAATTTTGTACTGTGGAATCGGTTGTCCTTTGTCATCTTGGCCTGTTCCTTCGTTAGCAAAGTGTGCGTTACTCAAAAGATAAAGTATTTACCATGAAATTTCCACCACCGTTTCTGACAACTGTAGTTGTCGAAATCAAAGCTGTTGGCCTTATCAAACGGACACATACATCTCACATTGTCATGGTTCGCATCATCCGTTGGGCATCTCCCGTAGGGGGGATGCTTATATCCCATGTCGTGCCAAAAGTGTATTTGGTCCTTCGACAGGAACTAAGAGAAGCGAGTTAGCATCAAGATGGCTGCAACTAGGAGTGAGGATCATACCAGCGACGCTGCAATGGAGTGAACCGGCGCATCACCCCAGCGCTCGTAGAAGAATCCACCCTTGCTATCCAGAAAATCAAAGTAATCCTGATACTCCTTAGACCGCCATAGATTCAAGTCGGCGATCTCAAAGTTGCTCCAAAAATGGCAGTTATTGAAGTCTTTCTTGAATAACGAGTCTTTGCCCGAGTAACCTTCAACTATAAATTCTACTGAATTGTCGTCATGGATGTGCTCCGGGTGCAGTTTTGCAAATTCTTGCGTCGTAGACCAAAGTGTCTCGATGGTAGAGCGGAACTCTAATAACGTCATGACGAAAGAGTAGCGTTTGTTGTTTTCGCGCATAAACGTGAATGGATCGTAGAGCTGATCGCAGTAAAAGCCAGTCCCCGGCTCTACTCTCCAATACCAATCAAAGTCTTCCAAAAGTTCGCTCCTCCAGAAGAATCCCGAATTATATCTGCACACTATTTTCTCGATGTTAGAAGTTGTTTAAGTTATGATGCTCAAAAAAATCAACTCACTATGCCTGTAGCTCTCCGATCCTCCGTAGATTATCTTCTTCTCCTCGAACTCCTTCAGCTTCTGGCGGAACTTTTCTTCATCGATGGAGTCCGGAATACTCCAATGTTCAAACGGAATCAACCCATATTGCACTTCTCCCGATGCAATACGAGACGTTTGTAGTTTGAAATCCTCCGTGAGTTCCTCGTCATTGAGGAAAGTCCAAGGGTAGCGGTAGAATTGGTTGAAGCGCTCTTCGATATCCTTCATGGCCATCAATGCATCCTTCTGCTCTCGGTTTCTACCAGCTTTATGTCAACATAACTCTCCGCCTAGTTTGATATTTCAGATACACACCTCACTAGCATAACCAAGCTCGCCCTCTCGATTCCAATCTGCGTCCTGTTCCTTACACCTTCGCCCCGAAGATGATCCGGCGTTTCTGGAACTCCCCAGAAATGCTTCTTTTTTCTCAGGCTCTGGATCGGTGTTGATTTCGCAGGCGCGGCTGATGGCTTGGCTGTGGTGGCAGCACCAGCCTCCGGTTTCTTTGGAGTCTCTCCTACCAGCGGTGTCTTGGGCGCGGCGTCGTTGTTTAATCCCTCAAACTTGCCGGCAATATCCTTCAATGGTGCAACTCGCCGAGATCCAGCCATCCAGAAGATCAGCGTGCACAGCACAGCAAGAATGATGAGTGTCTTTCGCGATCCAAGGCCTCGTCGTGTCGGTACAACATATTTCGTATCCATGGTGTGTTGTTGTGGAAGTGTGAAGAGACGAGAGAAAGAAGGGAAGAGAGAAAAGGGTGAGTATGTGGAGCTGACGTTGATAAGTTATGTGTTGCATGGATCATGCTGTGAACATCATCTGTGGCCCAATCTCGATGAAACTTGAAACTGGGGCGTTGCCGCTTCCGAACGTTCCAGAGTGGTGATGACGCACCAAGTAGAGCTCACGGTGAATTTCTCCGTTACGTCCTTTAGTTGGGCGCTTGCAGATAGAGTAATTTATGCACCGAAGACAAAATTTCGGCACTCACTTTGAATTGAACTGGCTTACACGGTATTGGCAGTTGCATTACTACCCACGCTTATATTTGAGATTCTGTAACCGCAAGGGGCTGGCTGTGCCTAGAGAATTGACGGCGGGTAGGATTGGTACTATTTTACATAAAACGACTGGATTATGCGCATTGGTAGTGCTTACTCGGAGGATTTGGAGTAGCAACAAACAGTATGTGCGCTTTTAAGGTTGGTCCTCTCCGGTGAAGATAAAAGCTGTGACCGACAGTTAGTGCTCTTGATGAGCTATGTCCCCAGTTATTGCCCGGCTACCAACTCCAGTTTTTAAAAAGTGAAAATTAAATTCCTACCTATATTGCCGATCAACATTCAAAGCCACCAGAGAGGAAGGAAGTCTGGAGGAAAGAGCAAGTTGATGGGAGCTAAGCTGACAAGGAACGACTCTGGCATGTGTTGTATCTAGAGTAAGGCGAAGGAAATGAACAAATTTATGAAATCACTAGGTACGCCTTGCAAGTCAGTGTTCAGCATGAAAAGCGCATGAGTCGCAGGTAGGACAGCGCCGCGCGTCACCTACAACGCCACAATGGGGGATAAGAATTTTTGCCCAGATGTCTACAGGATGTTATAGAATTGGCGAGTATGCTGAAGGACACAGTGAGTATGTTCACCAAGAAGGCGACTCTAGATGAGGTAACAGTACGAGAACCACTAAATACCTCACAGAGTGTCACTCACTTTGCAATGTTCTCACGATTACAATCCTGATCCTAACTCAACCCGCCTTCGCGCGCTTCGCCCGTTACGGCAGGGGAGCTGTGAGGGCACCATCCGCCTCTGGATCTTGATCCTCCCATGCTGATTCCAACCTAGCTTCCATCGACAATCAGGCTTGGAACGACGATTACCTGCTCCGGGCTATCCTTTCGACAAACTTCCTTTGACGATTACTTTACTCGACCTCTTCGATTAAACATTTTCTCAATTACGATAATATTCTGATATTATCTTTGACGATTGAATATGATGGGTGACGACAACACCACTGAGCAGCAAACGAAGAAGAGAAAGCTCAAGTGGACTAGCTCCTATTCTAACATAACTAGGCTACAAGCAGAGAAAGACTCGGTTTCAGAATTCGATCAATCAAAGCGATATCGGTTGACAGAGTGTTGGCAAATGCAAAGTATAGCCTTAGAGGAGAGTACCCGGATGCTATCTTGAAAACGAAGGAGAGGGTTTATGACAACATAGTCGAATATCTTGCTATCGAAGGATATCCTATGGAAGGGGATCCAGATTTCAAAGAAGCCAGCATCCATCATTTGGTTTATACGACCATCAGTCTAGTACTTGACAATTTCATACGCATAACCGGACGCAAGAGTATACAATTACGAAGCAAGAAAGAGATTGTCTCTACAGACGGTGAGACAGGAGGCACGGAGGAATTTGCTGTAGTGGATCTGATTTCAGTGGAAGACGAAAAGTTTATACTCATAGTGGAGGCAAAGATATCTTCTCTGGGACAAGCGATGAAACAGTGTTTGCCGGCTATGAAGGATATGAGAGATAACAATGGTGGTGTTGACGAGGTGTACGGTTTCGTTACAACCGGAGAGTCCTGGCGAATGATCAGCTATGATGGGACGTTTCAGGTGACAAACAAAATCAGCTTAGTATTTGATACGATGAGCAAAGAAAAAGAGAAATGGATGAAGGACTATTCGGTTCTGGTGGACTGCATACACGCAGTGTTGAGCAATGGAGGCATGTGAAGAAATAATTGAAGGTGAGTTCCTGGCGGAGTTTATTACTAGAGTCATTATTGTTGAGATGGCTAATCATTATTGTTAGGATGCCGAGTAATGGAAGAGGAGGAGACATGAGGACTTGCGAGTATATATGAACTCTAGTATGAGACGTTTCGGGCCAATGAGACATAGCTTCGATTGGCCAACAGCGGGGTTTGGATGAACAATGCATTTACGAATCATCAAGATTTTGATGTATGGATGAAGCACAACTTGATAGGTCCGGGACACAAGAGTTCATAGTTTTGTACTGAGTGAAAGTTAGCTTCTCTGTTCAATTCCGGCGGGATTGGTGCTCACCTCCATAAGGCTATGACCATACACCGGGATTTTCAGAGAAACCAATAAGTTAGGTGTCAACACACAAACGGCTGACAAGACTGAATCTAGGAGATCGTACTCTGGGCGATATGGAGATGAAAAGAATAGGAAGAGTCCAGACTACTTATAGACAGACTGTTGGGTTTTTTTTCGAAAACACAGTTAGAGCTGGATGAGATGGTAGACTTTAGTTCTACTCAGAGATACGAGAGAGCCTGAACTATATACATGATGGGCATGTTAACGTTTCGCTATAAATAAGTACTCTTTAAGCACTAAAATAACAGGTGTTATTGAAATTGGTGATTGAGAGAAGAGAAACTAATACTTCATTCCCCGAAGTCTGTCATGTAGAGTCCCTGCCAATATAACTTAGGTTGTTTATCAATCCTTCTATTGCTTATAGGATATGTTCTTCGAACTTGATTGATGAAATCTTTGACCTTATGCCATCTCGCCATAGGAAGTTCCATATGTGTGTATAGATAAATACAGAATCTAAAGCCATATATCACGGTTTAGGGCCAGACGGTTAGAAAACTGATGAGCCCACTCAAGGGATGTTTCCTAACCCCAGCCACCCGATATATGGACAGCCAACAAAGTACAGTAGATTAAGATTAGATTAGATTAGATCTGATTGTGATTGAAGCTCTGTCCAGAAAACCTTGAATTACAACTTAATGACTTCATACATCCAAGCATAGCATCTTCAACCATGAGACGTACATTGTTACCAATGAGAATACTGTCCTCAGCGACCTTAATATCGCCGCAACAAGCACGCCGGCTCCCTCCCATAGTGCATTTGACGGATAGCAATCGGTTAAGCTCCTCGAAAGTTCCCATTAACTTCTATACGCTCTTCCCAAGCAGCATCCCGCTTGGTCCTCCGCCGAAGGGGCCCTTTACTATCGACCCTCGCGCGCTTCAGCGCGAGTTCTTCGGCCTCCAACAAAAGTCACACCCAGATACTCCTCTTCATGTGCGCACGGCGGACGGCCCGTCATCGGCCTTCATTAACAAGGCATACACCACACTCCGAGGCCCATTGTCTAGAGCACAGTATTTACTATCGCTTAGAGGAATCAATATTGAGGATGACGAGATGTTGAAAATTAACGACCAGGAATTATTGATGGAGGTTTTGGAGACGCAGGAGGAGATTGAAGGCGCACAACAAGAGGAAGATCTGGAGCCATTAAAGAAGGCGAATGATGAGAGGATTATAAAGAGCTTGGAGGTACTGGAGGAAGCGTTTGCGGCCGACGATTTGGATACTGCAAAGGTGGAAGCGGTGAGGTTGAAATATTGGACGAATTTGGCCGAGACATTAAAGCACTGGGAGAAGGGAAAGCCGATAGTACTGGTTCACTGAGAGGTGTGGCCGAGGGGTGCCTCAATTTGTTGGTTACAGCAGACTGGTCGGGCAATACAACGGTAAGCTCGCACCGTGATGGATTCAAGCGTTTCCTACCACTGACTCCGTCATAGAATAGGCATCGGAGGGTCACGAGTATCTCCACAGCAGCGTGCCCTGAGACCAGTAATACCGCTTGTAATATAATTAGGGATG
>WHVE01000662.1:0-74732 GCA_015178995.1 Trichophaea hybrida | reverse complement strand
TCTTTGCAAAACTTACCCGGCTATCGGTTCGACTAATTAGGTTGCTTGTGTTCAGCTAATACATGGAAGTAACCCAAATTATTGGCCACAGAGGCGGCGAAGCCGCCTCCGTAGCTAGTACCCACTAGAAATAATAACCACTCTGCACATCTTCATCGCCATCGCTACATTCAACTGTATCCCTCAATGTTGCGGCGTAATGACAATTACTCTATGTTCTATGTTATCATCCACAGTCTCTTTATCTCCTTCCTCCTCAGAATGTTGCTGGAAGCCCTAAGGTTCATGATCGTGACTGTCATATTACACTTCACGCCATGACTGCCCTTTTAGACTTCACACGATGCTCGCCCTCATGCTCATCATATATAAGACGCACCTTTGTCCGTCTCTCTTGTACCTACAATCAACTCACTCATTCACTTTAACAGGTTATGAGCCCGGCGGTCGCTACTGACTAAAATCACCTATTTTTTTTTCTTCTCATTCCACGACCTTCTAACAACCTCGTCGACTATAAAGACCTCCGAAACCTCGAAACCACCGTCCTCCCACTCTCACCAAGACCCCGAAATCACCGTCCTCCCACTCTCACCAAGACCCCCGAAATCACCGTCCTCCCGCTCTCACCAAGACCCCGAAACCTCCGTCGTCCCGCTCTTACAAGACCTCCGAAACCCCGAAACCTCCGTCGTCCCACTCTTACAAGACCTTCGAAGCCTCGAAAACTCCACCCTCCCGCACAATGACTACCGAAACTTTCAAGAGCGCTTACGGCAACATCCCTAAGTTGACCGAAAACAACTACCCCATGTGGAAAGAGAAAGTGCGGCGAGTAATCATGGGAGCAGACGCTTACGAGATCATGACTAGAGAAGAGCCTGAGCCAGAAGGTAATACCCGGGAGGGCCGTACCGAACTGCGAAACTGGCGAAAACGACGAAACAACGCCCAATCCATCATCTATATGGGATGCTCCGACCAGATCCTCCACATATCAAACACACCATCGATCCTGCAGAGATGTGGGATATCCTCCACGATCGATTCGATAACACGCTCTCCAAACTCGGTCGAACGCAGATCCTACGCAAATTCCATGCCTGCCACCCAGCAAAAGATGAGAAGATGACTACCTACTTCACTCGCCTAATCGACTACCGCAATCAACTGAGTGGCTCTGCCGAAGAGATCTCTGAAGACAGCTTTGTCACTCATCTCTTTACACACATACCGAAGGAATTTGCCACAACGATCAACATCTTCGAACGACAAGCCCCGCCTCCCACTTCACAACACATCATGGATGCCATTCGATTGGACGAAGAGAAGGCGGCATTCGTGACCGAAATCGCGGACGCTTCGACTGGTGCCGCCCTTTATTCTCAACGCGGAGGTTATCATGGGCGTGGGCGTGGGCGTGGGCGTGGTGGAAGTGGGAGATTTGGACGACAAAAGACGTACCGATGCACCTACTCACCACCGAAGCATGCGGCAAGCGGAAACGCGCTCAGAGCGGAAACGGCAATTCTGGCGGAAATGGCAATTCTGGCGGAAACGGCAATTCCGGTGGAAATGACAGCTCTGGAGACAATGCTAGAGGAAGCGACGAGACAGTGTGCTACCATTGCGGGATCCCAGGCCATATCAGACCCGATTGTATTCACTACAAACGAGCGAAGGAAACACGAAACAGAGTTCGCAAAGGCACAGCTTCAATCGCCACCGCTGGAGATCGAGATCTCCTTTGACTATCCGGTCATGCTCTCACCGCCTCCGCCCATACAACTTGGGTCATTGATTCCGGGGCCTCTCACCATATGTGCAACAATCGCAGCTCGTTCAAGTCATTCAAGAAACTACGCCGACCTATGCTCATTGAACTTGGAGATGATAACACGGTAAGCGTAACTCATCATGGAATTGTTGACGCTACTCAGGGCTACGAGATCGATGCTCTTTACACACCTACATTCCGTCAAAAACCTTCGACAACACACCCAACCGCAGCTTGCTTTTGCCAAGACGGCCCTCGACCAATCATCTTTTGCCACATCATTTTAGTTTGGCTTCACGATGCCCCGAAAGAACCGATCGAAGAAAGGAAAGGAGACTCAGGCCTCCTCCTCCGCCCCACCCCCCATATGGAAGAAGTAGAAGTCAGGATAGCCGCGAAGGAAGCACAGCGTCCGGAACCGACCGTCCCGTCCTCCTCCTCCTCCAAGCCAGCGACAGTGTCCCGACGACGTCTCCCCTTCGGCGAACGTCTCTATGAAAGCGACTGCGGATCCGATGATGATGCCCCAGAAGGGTAGTCGGATGACGACATTGGCATCAACGATTATGAAGGCAGTGTTCTTTACGATGACAACGAGCACTTCCACACAGACGAAAGCGATATGAAATTGACCCCCTCGGGTCATCACCGAATACGTCGAAGAGACACTACAGCAGGCGAAGAGTTTTTCGAAGATTCTATACTCAAACTGCGCAACGATACACTCTCCCAACTCGCGGAGCACGCGAGTAAGGATGAGGCGTACGAGAAACGAATAAACAGATGGCTTTCTGACATGAACAGCAGGGTACATAAGCTTGAGCATGTTTTGGAGGAAGACCACGCTGAGAACGAGACCCTCCGAGCCCAGGTTAAAAAACTGGAAAGCGAAAATCGGGAGCTCAAGACAAGTGTCGATGAGCTACTAGTTGAGGGAAAGAAAACGAAAGAGGAGAAGGCAGCAGCAGCCACTCAGGTTGTCACACCACCCACCACTCCTCGGAAAGATATTGCGATTCGGCCAGCCCCACCCAAAACTCCGGTTCGGGTGGTCACCCCATTGGCGCAACAAGTTCTAAAGCGAAATATGGCTAAGCGGAAGGAGCGATCCAGAAGTGATGCCATTGAAATTGAGAACGATTCGGCACCAACGATTGAAAGATCATCGAAGGTGCCACGACAAGTTTCTCCCACACCAAGTTTAATGCATTCGAAGCACGCAACAGGAGTGGACAAGGAGGAACAGACTCGTAAAGATAAGGGTGGCAGGGATCAACAGCGGGAGACCGGGAAACCCAGAGCGAATAAACGAGATGAGGGGGAATCATGGAGAAGCAAGAGGAACCCAAAGAAGGAAAAATGAGGAAGGGTGGCAAGAGGTCAGGAGACGCTGGAGACCGATTGGACCCTGTACAAAAGTTAACGATAGTCGCGGTGTCACTACAGTGTGGGACACGCGTGATGGGAGATATGAAAGCTGGCGCCCTCACAAGAGGGAGTCACGACAGCAGGGAGGGGACGGGGAGAGGAGGTAGAGGAGGGTGGAAGAATGTAGTCAAAGTTTTTTCTTTTGTTTGACGGAAATGGGGAGAAGGAGATTAGGAAGTACGACTTGGAAACAGCGAAGGCTGGGGTGCTGAGGCCTTGTGCCCGGCCTTGGTTGGAACTGTGGAAGTGCTTAGGATTAGGATTATGCCATGGCCGCAAGCGGCCGAATGCAATATGATTACAAACAAACAAACCTACATTCCGTCTTTCACTCTTCTCCATCAATCAACTGGACTCCGCTGGATCTACAGCCACGTTTGGCGGCGGCAAATGCTCCAAATCATCGCCACAATCACCGATTACAATCATCGGCCATCGTGTCAATGACCTCTACTTCATATCTCCCACTGCAAGCGCACACACAGCATCAACCTTGGATGGACTTCCAAGCACACCTCCGATCGCAGTTACAAGCATAGATTCAGGCACACTCGCCGCACCTACAACCTCCAAGTCCACTCGGAGGAAGAGAACACGAAGCACACTCACCAATGAATCTACGAGTCTATCTCCAAGCACACCTGCCATCTCATCTCCGAATGCACCTCGGAGTGCACCTATATCTACCTCTCCAAGCACACCTGCCACCTCATCTCCGAATGCACCTACAACTACCTCCAGAAGCCCACCAATCGCCGCCACAAAGTCAAAGTCCACTCGAAAGACTCTCACCATCTCACAGTCAAGACTATGGCATCAGCGCTTTGCTCACATGCAGCCTGCCTCCGTGCGATCTCCCATCCCCGAATACACGAACGACGATTCAATGTGCACCGTGTGCATCCAAGCCAAGCACAAGCAAAAGTTCATTCGAGTCAAGGTCAAGCGCACTACGAAGCCTTTTGAGCTGGTACACTCAGATGTATGCGGTCCATTCTCTACTCCCACCTTCGGCGGCAACAAGCACTTCATACTATTCGTTGGCGACTATACCCGCTTCACATTCGTATGGATGCTCCCAGATAAGAAGTCGGAAACTTGCACCACCGCCTACAAGGCCTTTCAGGCCCGAGTCACTACTTTGGGCTATGTTCTAGTCCAGTCACGGAGGATGTCCCTCCGCGGAGAGACCGGTCCATTCACGGAGTCCCACCCTCAGTGACTGGACTGGTTCATTCGCGGAGTGTACCCCTGCACCCCACCTCCGTGACTGGACTGGTTCATTCGCGGAGCATACGTACAAAGTGGTAATTACACTCAACGTCGTGGTGCAACTACAATTACACTATGCTCCATATCCTGACTTGAAACCAGCTCTTCTTCCTCAATGACTTCTTCCTGTACATCATCCTCTTCCTCCTCATCCTCGCCCACATCGTGGTACTCCTCGAGACCCTCTCCTTCCTCAATATCCAGTTGTCATCGTCCCGCACGAATGGTCAAGCGGTCAGGCGTCGCACTTGTAGATTGCCCAGAGGTGGAGGTGTTAAGGGTTCTGTCATACTCTAGCTAGAGTAAATACAGTATGAATAAACAACAACAACATATCCAGTTGTCAGATCACATTCGTCGTTTTCCTCTGCGCCATCGCAAAACCGTACGAGTCTCTTTTAGGCTCTTTTAGGCTTTCACCGGCGCGAAAGCAAATCCAGAAGGTGTCAGGACTCAGACGGGAGCCAACTTTGAAAGTATGGCAAACTTTCAGGCTTTCGCTGCATATTTCCTTTCGCGCAGATACACTTTCATGCTTTCTCGCAGATGAGGCTGCAGCTCTGGCCAATGTGGAAGCTCTAGCCAGCGTCGAAAGCTCTGGCCAGCAGACTAGCCAGCCTCCTAGTATGCGGACTTAACTCAATGTCTGGGCTCAACATAGAGTCCTAGTGCAGTGGTATTACTAACTACCGTAGGGCCATCAGTGTCACCACCATGTTCATGAAGATCTAGTAGACTGTCGGTTATCACTATATGTTCATGTTCGCAGTCCACACTCGCACACACGCTCGCACTCACACCGTCCCAATTACCCTTGTTACTGTAAGGACTAGAATGAGCTCGCAGGTTCTAGGAGTTTCTAGGAGCTTCCAAGTCGCCGAGTAGACTCATACACTATTAGTCACTCGCCACCCACTACTTCGCCACAACCTCGGTACTCGGCATCTCCGCAGAGCCTCCGGATTCTCATGGTATATAAAGGCATTGATTCTCCCTGTAGATAGTTCAATAGACTTCATCCGCACCATAGAATTTAACAACCCTGAAAATTATGCTACGGATTCCACTGGCAAATCTGATTCGGAGATCTGCTCTCCCCATGAGCCCAATTATCGCCATTAACACAGCACTATCAACTTAAATCCTCAACACCGTGGCCACTGGATATCGTGAGATTCTCAGACTGAGACTACAGGTGTGGGTGCCAGAGTTGGTCGCGGAGTTAGCGGGAATAAACTTCGTCTAAAAGTTTATCAACATCATCATTTGTGAATAAGAACTGTAAATCCACTACGTTAGTTGATTCTCAAGAACTCTCTTTTTCTGCCGTGTAACCTTATACTGCTCAGTTGAAGATGCCTTTCATTCATGGCCTGGGGAATCCTCTCGATACTCGCAGAGGGTGATGAAGGTTGCTGCCGGAGGGTGCAAAAGACTAGCTGCATCACTGCAAAGGACCACTTCAAAAAACCAGCTGCGTCTCATCGATAGACCAGCTGAATCTAGAGCGAAAGAGGTTCTGCAGCGAAATAGGTTTTGCAGCGAAAGAGCCACTGCAGCGAAAGGGCCACCGCAGCGAAAGACGCAAAAAGAAGTGGAAATCTCCCAGCCTTAATGGGCACGAAAGAGCATTTACAGCGAAAGTGTGTGGAAAGCAGCCAAAAGCCTAAGCACATGGTACTTTCAGGAACTTTCAATGTACGGTCGAGTTTCGCGATGAGGGCTGAATGCACGTAGTTGCTTTGGGCTGAATGCAATCGCATTGATTAAATTCAGCTGGATATGGTCAGCTGAATGCGCATACATGCGTGGGCATATGTGTGCACAGTATTCACCAAGTGTACACTCGGTGAATGGACCAGTCCATTCACGGAGGTGGGGTGCAGGGGTATACTCCGCGAATGAACCAGTCCAGTCACTGAGGGTGGGACTCCGTGAATGGACTGGTCTCTCCGCGAAGGGACATCCTCCGTGACTGGACTAGAACAGGCTATCAGATCAGACGGTTTCGGTGCGATAATGGCCGAGGGGAGTACGACAACAAGACCTTCCGCTCGGTGCTCACTGCCAGCGGTACAACATATGAACCGTGCCCGCCTTACTCTCACCACAAGAATGGAGTCGCTGAGAGAATGATCCGTACCATCACCGAGAAGGCTCGAGCTATGATGATTGACACTCAAACACCTGTCCAGTTTTGGGGAGAAGCCGTCAACACTGCGGTCTACCTCCATCAGCGACCCCCGAACGAAGGCCTGACGAAACGAGATGACCGAGATGGCTACAAAGCACCATACGAAACACCATACGAGATGCTCCATGCCTTTGGCAAGCCCGCTCACGATAATGCTGGCAACAAGATATCTACAAGGCCCCTATTCACCACCTGCGACGATTCGGCTGCTATGTAAGCAAGCTCATCCCAGAAGCCCAGCGCCGAAGTAAATTCGGTCCTCGATCAAAGCCCTGCATGATGGTAGGCTACACCCACGATTCAACGACATTATGTAGGATTTGGGACCCAATTTTCAAGTAGTTCGAGCACAGTCGGAAGTCATATTTGATGAAGAGCGGAATGCATACGTTTCATGCACCACAGACGGAATTGATATTTTTGGACTGCCAGATAATGCAGAATACATTGAGGAACTTCATACTGGAGATGGACTTCTCCATGGCCGTCCCAAGGATATCAGTGGAACGGGTGAAGGCCACAGCGGTGGTGATCACGGCCACACTGATGATGTCACAGATGTCCATTGCCATCTGCCCGACGACCATATACTTCGTCGAAGTCTCCCTGCACGTACAGGGTTTGAGATCATATCCTCCTGACGAGGGGGATACAATCATTCTCGCACACAGTCGTGATCATAGCACGCGCGAGCCACCGGCGTCGAGACAACATATTGAGCACAGCCGACGTCTCCGCCGCGAGAATCACACTGCCCGCAGGCAAGCCGCGGCCATGACCAAGAAGTCAACTCAAGGGCCACCACCACCGACCACGCGTCGCGTCACAAGAAGTCAGGCAAGGCTTCCGCGGAAGCATTAATGGCATCAGCACTGGCATCAACCACTATCAATGGGGACCCATCGACATATGCCGAAGCTATGGCAGGCCCACTTAGAGATCACTGGAAGCGAGCCATTGATGAAGAGAGCGCTTCCATCCTCTTGAACAACACCTTCACCACAGTCAAAGAAGCCAAGCAATTGCTTGTGAAGCCGGTTGGCTCCAGATGGGTCTTCAAGACTAAGAGAAACCCCGATGGGTCTACACGGTACAAGGCTCGCCTAGTTATCAAAGGCTATGAGCAGACTGATTTCGGTGAGACATATGCTCCTGTTGGAAAGCTAACTACCTTTCGATATCTCATCTCTCTGGTCGGGAGATGTGGATGGAACATCGATCACTTGGACGTAGTCACCGCGTTTCTCAACCCTGATGTCGATGACGATGATATCTATATGGTGCTCCCCGAAGGCTGGCCACACGGCCACGAAGACACGCACGCACCACCGATCATTGTGAGACTCAGGAAAGCCCTCTACGGTCTCAAGCAAGCACCGCGGCTCTGGCACAACGATATCAACACCTTCCTCCTCTCCCTCGGGTTCACACAGTCACAAGCCGATCCTAACCTCTATATCCGCACCGATGGCATTCTCATCCTTCCGTACGTCGATGACATCTCCATGATGTACGCACGTACGGAGTCTGCCTCCAAAGCAGCGATCGAGGTCAAGGCGAAGCTCTCGGAGAAATACAAGATCACGAACCTCGGTCCAGCACGGCAATTCCTCGGCATCGAGATCCACCGCGATGAAAACGGCACTGGCATCAGTCTTGGCCAGAAGGCCTTCATCACCACGATTCTCAAGCGATTCCACATGCAAGATGCTCATGGAGTCACAACTCCCATGGACCCCAATGTGAAACTCGACTTAGCCGACGATCGGGGGGAGAAGGAACTCGACAAGGACAGCATTAAGCACTATCAAGCGATCGTCGGATCTTTGATGTACGCAGCACTTGCCACGCGGCCAGATATATCATATGCAGTCGCTGCTCTCTGCCGATACAATTCTCGTCCATTCACCAGCGATATGACCGCAGCAAAGAGAGTGCTGGCCGGTGGCTTGTAGCCCCCATGGGCCGCCACCAAATCCCATGACGAGGAGGATGCTTAGGCTCGGCAGTGACACTCGGCATCGTGCTCGGGTATGACACTCTGTGTCTTTGAGTATCCTGCAGTCTTTCCAGTGTTCCTAAGCGGCCCGGCCGGCCGGCCGGCTTTTTAGCGGCCTGCAGGCCCGGCCCGGCCCGGCCTCCATTCTGAAAGCCTGCGCTAAGGGCGGCCCGGCCCGGCCTGGGTCAGAAGCCGCCCGTCCGGCCGCCCGGCCTGCACGTGATTTAAAAAGCCTGCATCGGCCTGCATAAGCCTTGATATGGTTGTTGGATGGAATACGGCAATGGCAGGGCTACGATGATTGAGTTGGATATGGTTTATGTTTCGTACTTTGGAGACTTTCTTATTAAAGGCAGCAGAGAATCTTTCAAACAAAATATTCTGTTTAGGCTTAGTCCGCCAAGAAAAGCCGCCCGGCTGCCAAGAAAAAGCTGCTAGGCTGCCAAGAAAAGCTGCCAGGCCGGCCGGAAAGCTGCTAGGCCTGGCTTGGCTTCATTTGAAAGCCGCCGCTAAGGCCGGCCTGGCCGCTTAGGAACACTGGTCCCAACACCTCGCCGGTGATCGAAACTTTAGGATGCTTGAGTTCAAGCATTCGGATTATTTATCATCGGAGTGCAGATTGCGATATCCGGAGCGTGGTTGCTTAGAAAGTTGGTTTTTGGTGTGAGTGTCAAACATGCGCACCAGTTCTTGCACCCCGTATTGCCGATAGAGAGTGGTATCACGGAACAGTTTCTAAGGCATTTAGTGACAGGGGTGTACATGTTCTCCTCTGCAGCGTACACTAAACTTTGCAGAGTCGCAATATCAGGGTGGTTCGGTAGTGGGAGAGACGATGACAGTTCTTTATGCTTGAATTTGTTGCGGTCACGGCGAACCTCATCCCACAACTCCGAGGGAGTTTTTGCGCCTATAGGGATTAGCGGGAATATGGGGGCAATAGGAGCGGCGACATCAGTACACGGCCACATACCATGGTGAAGTTCGGTGTGTCGCTTCAGCTCATTCATTATGTACACGTCAAGCCGTCTCTGTTGGTATAGTTGACGCTGCAAGTCCTTCGCCTTTCCCCTGTCAGATTCAACAAGCTCAGTGAGCTGAGCTACTCTGACGATGAGTGTATTGGATTTCTTGGCGTTCAGTAGTATAAGCTTCGATAGCTCGTCAGAGTGGTCCAGTTTGAGCTGGGTTGATTTTTGGTTGTGCTGTAGTTGAAGCTGGGATAATTCTTTTGTATGCCGTATTGCAGCTTGGATTTGTTGTCGGGGAGTTCGAAGATCGATGACTGCGCCTTCATATCCTTCGTCTGAATGGCGACTTTAACTTTCAACCGCACATTGGCGATGAGTGACGCAAAGATCTCAGTAGGCTCTCTTCCAGACCCGACGGCTAAATTGTAATCTACCGTCACCGTCAGTGCGGGATCACTCTCAGAACCACACGCGTAATGCACAGCGGCAGACTGACCTTGAAACCAGCGATCGACAGTCTTCCGTATAAACGCGTCGTCGTATTCGATATCCGGAAGCGACATGGTAGTGGCGTGGAGGAAGAGAGGATGCGGGGAGAAGGTGGTGGCGTGGGGAAGGGAGGACGCGCGATGGAGATGGCGCGATGGCCGGGTACATACCACATGTGTGGAGAAGCAAGATAAGATAAGATTGCATGGCAGGATGACAGATTATGGATCTTTGATAAGTGTGAAGCAGTCGGATAACATGTGAGATGGAATGAGTGCGTGTCTAGCACACGTTTGGTGCTACAGCCTTTATAGCTACGGGCACGGGATCACCCAAGAACAATTGAAAGTCCTAATTTCCATCGATAGCATTTGGACCTGGTGTCATCTCCGATTACCCGGCTATCGAATCATTTTTGTTACCAACGGTTCCGGAATAGGGCTGGGACCAAAGCTTAACCGCCGCAACGGGGTCGTACAACATAAAAACTTACACCATTGGTTTTGGGTGGTTCCCTCACCAAAATCTCGCCCCCTGCGAGCCCACAGGTTTAGTTCTTTAAGTTCTCATCGTATCGCAACATGATCTATTATCATAGGCCAAAGTGGTCAAAAGTGTTAAACATGTTATGATGTTAAATTTGACGGCAAATTTGCCGATATGACACATGTTGAAACTTGGAACTCTAAATGGTGTTCATCAATGTACCTCGATGTGCCTCGATGTGCCTTTACATACCCTGTAACACCACCATCGTTACAAGAACCTCCCTGATCCGAGTACAAGAACCACCCTGATGAGACACAACCAATCAGTATAGTTTAAACCCAACCGCACCTTCAAATCACAGCGCCACCATCTTTGACAACTACCCCATTAGCCTGTTGGCTTACAACTGCCGGTTTCTATCCCTGACTGGCATTTTATATACAAACTAACCGGAACCACACTAACTACGACAAACATCCATTACCACAGTAGCAACCGACAAGCGAACACTGGCAATCGACATTAAACATCAAAATACCCCCGCAGCGACACTGTGAAGCACTTCGGGACGACCGGAGCAGGAAGCAGTGTCGCCAATCGGCGAAGCCGGCCACCAGGCTTTTCAGCAGCCTGCAGATCACTCCAGGCTAGCCGCACTATGTTAGGCCTAGCACGCCCATCCTCTATTTCAAACGCCTACACAGCAAAACGCCTGGTGACAGGTTGGCCCAACTTCAATCTTGGGACCTACTTTGGTGGCGGCCAAGCACGGTCGCTTAGGAACACTCGGTGAATGGGAAGCCTATCCCGACAGTTCGAGGGACTTTTTTACCGGCTATATTACATGTCCCCAACTCTAAGCAATGTTGGAAGTGAAACACGGAATTATCTCCCCAACAGTGAACTGATTACCATGGTAAGGCCCAAATAGAGGAAGAAGTTAAAGTATTTTTGAACAAGATAGATGAAACAGTAAATCTAGTACTTCTCACGAAGAATATCTGAGTGATGTAATAACAATTTCGTGGTCATCACTAGCTGCATTGCAAAAACTGTTAGACCGAGTCTTTGTAGAGTACGTCATCACGTGGCTGTGGGTTAGGGCTGGCAGCTACTATATAGGCTACGTGTCATCTTAGACTTAGACTCAATCAATCGTCTCGACAGGTTCGTCACAACAAAAACCGCCTATGTCACGGGAAAAATGTACCATGCACTACCAAATTCGAGTTGGATGCGTGTGTAGTTACCACTGTTAACTCTTCTAGTCATTCTGTATTTTTCTAGGTGCATATTGTCTTACGATATGGAAGAGGAGAACCGTGTCAATAGACTAAGATAGGTAGAGAAAAGAGAAGGAGAGATGCATGATGTGCGTCGCTAGGATAACGTACTGTTGACTAGGAATTTTTCCCGGCTGATTCCTTGGCCTCTAGAGCTGGTGGACTAAAGCCGAAGGCTCTTTGTTGAATGTATTCTGAGAGCATCAGCCTCAGCCTCCGTGAGATCAATACGAGCTGATAGTAGAGTACGAGTTGATGGTAGAATACGGGCTGATGGGACTCGGCGGAGGCCTCGGTGGAACGAGGCTCCGCACAATACACGAGACTACTGTATATATACGGGCCTTCTGCTGGATAGCGACAAGCAAGTCAACAAGTCAAAGATCTCAATCACCTAAAAGTAACACTCTCGGCTGTTAGGTTAGAGGCTTGCAGGTCCCATTGACTGAAGGTTTCCGGGTATGAAGCGGGCGGGTTAATGCTTCCATCGCCACCACCAACCCCATACAGAATACAGAGCAAGCGGCCTAGCCTCGGCAGTGGTGCTTGGCACTATGCTCTGGTTGTGATACTCCGCTTCGCCGTGTATGGTCTTCTGAATCTCTCATCAGTGTAACCTTTGGAGTAGTCGGTAGCGTACCCACCATGGACCAAGCTTGATGGTTCAAGAGGAGCTAGAGGTAGTCTCGCCGTCCCACTTTGTCGGATTCCACAAGAGCTCACTCCTATACAATGCTACTGCCTGGACTCAGGCTCTCTGGATGACTCTCACACACACTTGTACGATTCTATAAGTTTTTGTGAGAGCCCCAAGGCATGCTTCTGCAGCTCTAGCCTGCATGCAGCGATTATGATGCTCCTTAAATGTCAGGGGGGTGTCTATCCTAACTCCCAGCCACCTAGTTCCTTCTTTGTTAAACTTGACAAAGTCATCACCCACTGTTGCCTTTGCAGTTAGCTTCAGCCAGAGAAGCTTTGGTGGCCTTGCCTGTGCATAAATAGTCCCACGTCGGTTATTGTAGAGTCAAAAGCTAGCCTATACTTGTCAGCCCTGTCGATACTTGCTCTTACGCTGGCTTGCACTGTATTTACGAACTGGCTCACATCGCCACCAGTCTTTACCCATTCGACATCATCCACAAAGGAGAGGCCTTCAACTCCCAAAACCCTCTCTTTGACCCACTTTATCAGCCCTGATGTGTAGATGGCAAATAAGATTAGATACATGGGGGAACGCTGTGGGACTCCTGCTTGCAGCGGGTGTCTCTGCATGACATTGCCCTCGATCACCGTTCAACCGTTCTATCTCAGAGACAGCTCGCCCTCTACTGTATGAGACCGCTATCAATTCCCTTGCTCTGCATTTTATGTATCAGCCTCCCCCTCGGCACACTTGGAAAGGCCGCTTCGATGTACATCAGGAGTATGCCTGTGATGTTGCCTTCCCCCCACGCTGCATGCGCCCTGTCGACCATGACCGCCACTGTGTCGATAGCTGACCTCCTCTTCCTGCTCCCGAACTGGCTGTCGCTCAGCAGCCCCTTTTATCAGCCTCTTCAGATAGCAGTCCTGCGATGACTTTCTCGTCAACCTTCCCCGCAGCGGACGTTGTTGTTGATTGGACACGAAATGACACGGCATTCCGTCCAAAACGATCCGGGATTTTGAGATTTTCGCAGCTCAAATACCATCGCGGGTTGGGATGGCCGACATTGAAAACTTTCCAGTTACAATCCCTTGGTTCTCCCTAACCGTCTTAAACTGTAAAATATATATATATATTTTTTTTCACTCTTGTATGGCGAAGGTAGGATGTTGTCGAGGTACACATCGGTGGAGAGCACGCTGAGCTGCATCTGGAAGTTAGAGAGGGAGGACGCTGCGGCCGAGCTGCCCATCATATGGGTGAGGGTACTCACATGAAGTGCTCTTGAAGTGCTACTGTGGAGTGTACTCCATGATTCCCAAAGGTCCGGGGAGACTACTGTCATTTGGGGCCGACATCGTCGCCCTGTCCGGATCATTAGTTTCGGAGGACTAGTCCGTCCTGTTGAGATCAATCGAGTACGAATAGAGATATTGAATTGACTATCGTACAAAAGTGATTGTCTAAAGAGCAAAGAGAGAGAATGACAGGCAAATATATATGAGAAAGAAGAGAGCATGCTCGGCGAAGCCGCGTATCACAACCGGAGACCGATGCCGAGCATCACTACCGGGGCTAGACCTACTCCTCGGCATGGGGGCCGCAAGCCACCGGCCTCATGCCCGCAGCTTTAGGCCGAAAGCCACACAAGCCATCGAGCAAAATCCCGTGCCAACACGTCCCGGGGAGAAAACTCCAGGACCAGGGCCCGGTATAGATGACTGTACTCTTGACAAGGGTCGGATACAGTATATCCGGCTCGTGAGTGAGAGTTCCGCAACAACAATAATCTACCTCGCATGGGTAAAGTAGCCAAATTCCGGAACAAATATTCAGCCACAGTATCTGTGGGCGCCACTTTGTAGACAGCAGGTCCCCGCAGTCCTGTAGTCATGTCGTGGAGTGCCCTGATCCGTCCAGTACTCAAATGTGGAGCTCTGAACGTAGCCGTCCGGTCCCGGGACGGACGGGACGGACGGGACGGACTATTGGGATGCCTAATGTAATCAGGTTAGGGGATGGTAGGGGAGCGTCGGCTTCAGACTCGAATTGTTGGAGGGGGTGCTAGCACATGTGTGGCGGAAGGCAAGCGGTAGAAACGTGTCACTGGATGGGGGGGGATTTCAACGTCGATGTTAGATTCCCCTCTGAGGACAACCACAACTGATATGGTCTATATATGTGGAGAGGATGTGAGTATGAGAAAATATGGTGAAGCGAAATGGTGGTGGTGTTGGGAGAGGGGGCCGCCGTGATCATCTGTGCAGAAATCCTATGTAGCTTCACAAGTTTTCATTTCAGAGATGCAAGCTTGGTACGATGGATTTTTTTGGAGTTTCGAAGAATGAAGTAGGCCCATAATCATTTGTACTGTATGGGGAAGCTAACTCCCACAGTAGATGTAGAGATTGCCACCGTTTATGACTGGAAATACTAGATTAAAACAAAAGCTAGGGATATGGTTGTTGTTGTTGTTTATTCATACTGTATGCACTCTAATTAGAGTATGACAGGACCTAATACCCCCTCCGCCTCCGGGCCAGCCGGCTAGATGGCGGAGCTCCCCCCGCTACCCTTCATCCCCGCTGACAAATGAAAGCTAAAAGATAGACAGACAAACAGAAAAGAAAAGAGACGAAAAGATATAACCCCACTGCCGCCGCTCCCCGCACCTGAGGCAGCCTCTGCGTCCGCTCCATACCATGCCATACCTCCAATCATTTGGGCGGGAACTTCCCGACTTCAGTAGCCGCCAAGAAGTCCATCACCGCCTGATCGCACTCTTCCATGGAAAACAGCTCAGAGACCTGCACGTGTCGGCATCTGCCTGCTTTCCAGCCCGTCACCTTTCCCACCGCTTTCCAGAGGGCTTTCTGCTGGTCTCTCCACCGGTTGCAGTGGCGGAAGAGGTGCTCCCGCGTCTGGGCCGCTGTCCCTGCACACCACCAGCATTTATCGTCCTCTCGGTGGCCGAACCGTTTTAAGTAGACTCCAGTGTGTGCATGCCCGCACTTTAGTCGGTAGAATCTGGCAGCCAGCGACTTCGCGCTTGTCATCGGGACAGGTCTCTTGGTCCCCGCCTTGCCCTTGAGTCTGTAGCTGAAGTGCTTGCTGCACTTGTCGGCCTCCCACTTTGCCTTACCTGCTGACCTTCCCTCGGCGATTCCTCTAGCTCTATTCGAGGCCGAAGTGTATGGCCGCTCTATCGCCGTGCTTCCGCTTGCTAGGGATATGGTTGCAACCGATTGCATTGAGTCAATTTTTGGGGAGATAATTCTAATTCGAATAGCGGGGATGAAATATGCAGTGTCGTCTTATTCTGACCACTGTTAGAGAAATAGGGCGTGTATGCGATTGATAAGCAGACATGAACCATCACTCATTTCAACCCAATCTGAATGTATTACATATCCTGTGGCGAGTGGCGAAGCATCAAAGTTTTCTCTCATAATTCTCTGTATATAAATCGAGTCTTTCTCCTTCTCGGCTTCTCTTCACCATGTCATAGAATATACACACGGTTCTCCTCTAAGTACTATAGCAACAGAATGTAGCACAAATGGGTCTCTGCCTTTTTGTTTGTTTTAATCATACTGTATTCACTCTACTTAGAGTATGACAGCCCCTTACTCCCCTCCGCCTCCGGGCTAGCCGGCTAGATGGCGGAGCTCCGCTCCTACTACCCATCGTCCCCTTCTGACAAAAGAAAAGAAAAGCATCTAAAGGTGATCTATATAAACTACAAAGGAAATGTGATGAAATCAGGGAGAGCCCGCCGGCTCTTACTCCTCCGCCTGTTGCCCGCCGGCTCTTACTCCTACTCCTCCGCACGTTTGGGCGGGAACTTCCCGATATCGGTAGCTATCATGAAGTCCAACACCGCCTTATCGCACTTCTCCATGGAGAGCAGCTCAGAGACTTGCACGTGTCGGCATCTGCCCGCTCTCCATCCCGTTGCTTTCCCCACCTCTTTCCAGAGCGATTTCTGCTGGTCTTTCCATCGGCTGCAGTGGCGGAAGAGATGCTCCCGCGTCTGGGCCACCGTCCTACCTCCGCAGCCGCACCACCAGCATTTGTCGTCGTCTCGGTGTCCGAACCGTTTTAGGTACATTCCCACTGGCGCGTGTCCGGACTTCAGTCGGTAGAACCCAGTGATCTCAATAGCCCGGCCCAGCCCAAACCTGCCCGAGAGCTACACTACGCGGGCAGCTTTACTACTGTGGCTGCCATATGTGAATCATTCGGCCCAGGGTCTGTTCAAACAGCCTTCTTATCTAGCTTCCAGGGAACCTTATTCATTAAACTATTTACATCTTTTAGACCTTTAATCCTTCGCATTTTCTAGCTTCGTTGCTGCATCCAACAACCGAATAATTGACACTGCTTGTTCAAACTGCAATAGACCATTTCTCATCAAAGATTTGGGGATTTCTTGCACTTCTACAATGTCATCTCCAAGCTTTCTCCTTTGGTCTGATAACTGTTTGCCAGTGCTAGAGTATATTAGTCTATCCTGATTCAGAGGTCTGGCTGCTAGATACTTACCTGCTGAAAACGCGCTCTGCCTCTGCAGACATGGCAGCAATGGCTGCGGCATCAAAAGCCATTAATGCAAGGTTGGGAAACTCTGTTTCATGAACCTTCCACCATTCAAGATAGTCTGCATCAACAATACTTTCCACTGGCTGTTCGAGATATCGCTCTAGCTCATCCTCCAATCTTCGTCTCTTGATAGAACTGGCACACCAATCCAGGAAACTGTGATTTATATCAGTTGTATCAGTGCAGTCGGTAGCAGAGCCATTGGTGGGTTTCCGGTCCTTATACTGTTTCAACCAAGATTTCCCAGCCATGCTTCCACACTGGACTTCGATGTTTGAGCCTCCAAGGTTGAACAAGGGGTGAAATATCTTCGCCAGGAAAACGTAGTTGACTGCTTAGTGGCGGAGTACTTTCGCTCGCATGACTCGGACTATCGTCGATGGGGAAGTCTGATCGGACTAGATGTTGATACAATTAGGTTTCCGGAACTTGGATGGAAGAGGAACTTGGAACGGAAGACAGCGAACTCGAATCGCTGGTAGACATGGTGTGATTGTTGCTCTATCAGGCTGTGAGGGTATGGACTAGATATATGATTGCAAGATAAGCTCGAATATAGTTTGTCATGATGACCTCATACTGGAATGAACCTTATCTTAACTCTTGAGCCGCGGCTTTCTAGCCTCAACTGCCACTAAACAGCTCCGTGGTATAAATGTTGTAATGGTAAACTAATATACTCGTCACCGGGCTGAGCCGTGGACAGCCGCTCGAGCCGTAGCCGGGCTGGGCTATTGAGATCACTGGTAGAACCTGGCTGCTAGTGGTTTCGCACTATTCATTGGGATGGGTCTCTTGGGGTCTCTCCCTTCGTATGGCTAGAGATGATGCCTCGTATTTGGGCTGATGGTATTCAGCTGTTTCTATAAATAGATGCGTACGCACTCATTCGTACATGGACTACCGTATATATACGGCCTTTATAGCCCTTTAGATAGACAAGATCCAGCTTCTCTATCTCTACTTTTAACGTTGAAACCACCCTATTGCTCTGCAGTTTTAGCCTGAACTACATCACGTCGAGTTTTTGAGCCACCTCCCACCACTTTAATGATTACCCATACTCGTAGGGTGATACAGGTTATCGAATCAGGCCCTAGGCGGAACATTTGGGAGGCAACTGGGAGCCCGTCTAATAACCAGCGCTTTCACGAAACCGGACCATAATTTATTATCATCTTAGCGATAGTGCCCGCAACATAACCGTCAATATGACTATAAGCTTCTAAATCGGGAGCTCATCTATCTCAGTTCCATAAACTCCATGCATCTCACTATCACCGAGTCAAAGCTGCACGGCACACAATCTTCACACGCTGGTATGAACCATGCGATGTCATTAGTTCAATACTAACTTGCTACTGAAGTGATTGCAAAGGCTAGAAGGACCTCGGCTTCCATTTTTTTAGTGTGATGTTTATGACCGGGAAACTGGATTCTAATATTTGAGCTTGTGTACTTATCGATTGCTGCCATCAGGTGAAAAGTTTCCATCCTCGCTATTATCTCCATCATCGTCACTATCTCCCTCATACATCTCGGTATCGGCAAAATCCTCCTCCTCAGGAACTGGCCGCTCAAGGGTTGTTGCTTCCCATAGACTATCAGTAGCAAGCATATGGAGATACCATATCGCCAGCGCAATATTCAATCCGCATGCACCTTCCCAATTGACAACTTCAGACACGACGATGTCTGCAAATGTTCTTCCTTGCCTCATTACCACCAAGAATTCGCGATCTGTCAGGATGTAGCCGTAGCGTACGCCTGACATGTTCATGTAGTAATGCACCTGGGCGGCACTTCAGCATCCAATACAAACCGGGAGGGAAGGAGGAGGAGGTTGGTTTTGGGCAACTTACCTGTGAAAGAACCTGCCGATACTCGGTGTCATTCGCACTGTGCGGTGGTGCGTGCCGCCGGGCCGACTGTCGTTTCCATGGTGGCTTGATATCCCCGACCAGTCTGAGCTCCCGTGCGGGTCCAAGTAGCCCACACGGTCTGCATCCGCACCAACAGCACGGCCTTCATTGTCCACCATCAACGACCGACCCTGAACAGCAGTACTTATCACTTCTAATGCCCTGTTCGCCTGCAGGATCACGGAACGAGCAGCAAAATGGGATACACCCATCTCGCTATACAGCTTCTTGTGTTCTACACCCTTCTGTGGGGAGACGAATGCTTCAACTTTGTCAACAACGGTGTTGTGAAGCATATGTCCGTACCGATGAATGAGTTCCTCATAGGTAAATTCTGGGATTCCTTGGGCGACGGGAGAAGGATGTCGTCGGCAGCGTATTTAGAGTCGTTGCGTGTGTTTGGGGATGGTTTGCATAACGGGCTGATATCGGAAGCATCGGGATGGTAGTTCGAGAGGTAATCGAAGAGAGTAACTGATGCTGCGAGCGGGATTGCCATGTGACCGGTTGCGGAGAAGTCGAGGTTGCGGTCAGAAGGATATATAGATGGAAAAGCGAGAGAAGAAGGTATGTCGCATTACGATGATGCATGATGAAGGGTTGGGGAGGGGTAGTTGTTGATAGCTGCAGCTGTGCCAAGAAAACGCCACCAGCCACTGTGAATAGCCACAGTATTGTTTCAGCCACAATGAGCACCGCCACGTTGACCAGAGATTAGATCGTGAGATTTCATCGATGGCATCCCTTTCGTCTGTGCCATTCCGCAGACAGAGTCAGCCACTCTACCTCCTCCTCGACACCCCTAAGTTCGCACATTGTAACCTGAGCTACACCATCCAAATACCGTCGCCATGAGTACGCGGCCAAGTACAACTTACCCACACACGGCACTCTCTCAACGCGACCGAGCACTGTCCACCACAAGTCCTGCGCTTACAACCACCGACCTGCTACCACGCGCCAGAAAGCGCGCCCTTTCCTACTCACCTCCCTGCAGTAAGCCTTCACACTCAGCGCCGCCGTCCGTACCTGCCCGATCCGTTCTCAAGCACCTCATACCTCCACCGCGATTGCCCGTCTTGACTCGCTTACATTGCTGCTGCTTTCAGCGCGTGCTGCATGAGGGTCCCTTGAGCGTGGTGGTGCTCGCATCTGTTGCGGGTGAGCAGCGCGTTATCAAGATTGTATGTCGACCCCCCATCCTCCGCAGTCGCGATGGCTAACCTGCCAGTACGCGCCTACCACCCCCGGACACCGCGACGCATTGACACACGAATACCGTGCCTACGCCGCCCTCGTCCATCATCGGATCTCCGTGCCGCCTTCCTCAGCGGCACCCCGGCCGGCAGTACCCTACTGTTACGGAATCCTCAAGATCCGCTCCCCCGACCAGCTCTTCCGCAACTGCAGCAGCGCCGAGTACCAGCTCTTCAAGAACCTCCACATCTTCCATACCGACCGTCCCCTGTGCGGCCTTGTACTAGAGTACATTCCCAATGCGGCCTCCATCGCTGAGGATCCCAGTCGTCTTACCCCCCAACTTGCCTTTCGCGCAATGCAGGCGTTACGGGAGATTCACAAGGCAGGAGTACTGCATGTAGATCATTGGCCGAGGAATATTGTGATTGATGGGGAAGGCCGCGTGCGATGGGTGGATTTTGATTCTGCAGTTACAAGGGGGTATTGGAAGATCGATGAGAGGTGCTTTTGGATGGAGGCGATGGGGACGTTACATACCCTGCTGGAGGATGTTATTCCGGCGAGGGAAAGGGGGGAGCAGCCGCATTGGGAGATGTTTTCGTTTTAGTGAAAGGTGTGAGTACCCGCCGTATTACAGAGTTTGGGACGTCAGCCGTCCGGAAGCCGCCTCTCGAAAAGATTTATTGCAGATGTGAGCCTGTTTCGACCGTTCATGGATTCAAAAACCGTTTCAGCAAAACTAGTGTCCGAGCCAGTCACCGGTACAGCATCTGTGAACGAACACAGTATCTGAAAATTTGCACGGGAAAGCTGGCCCAAGATCGCGACTAGGTTTGAGGAGATTTAGGGCTTGTCCGCTTCTAGGTAAATATGTTATGTTGTATTTATCTGAGCTCTGATTTGTGCTTCCAACCGCATTCCGCTGATTTGTATAGACCTTTAAATTTGCGGCGTTCCTAACATTTAACTATGTTGAAGACATGTAGCGGTGTTGCACGCTCTTAGAAGTGTGTAGTACCTTTCATCGCGTTCCCAGTTCTGTTCCACAGCTGCAACTGGGAGTAGCTCCAAAGATACCTCACAACAAATAGATTTCATTGAAACGACCCTTTTCGTCAATGGATTCCACTGAAGCTGCAAACGTTAGATAGGTCCTAATTGTACGGACTGTACGGCATAGAGCTGACGGAGGGAGTTGGGATGGTCAGTCGGTCTGACTCGGTCAATGAATATTAGAGATACTCGGGCCAACACCAGGCATCTAAATAGAGTGCACTCACTCACTCAGTCACTTTCCGTCTTATATATTCATGAATCAGATTCCATTTGTAAGTTAACGTGAAACTGCCAGTGGGGTTGCCATTTTGATAATGGAACCATGAGAATGATGGATTAGATAGCCGGATGAGGATTAGCGCGATGGGAGGATTTAGTATTCGAAAACCTGAGAATACATCATCTTCCCCTCTCTCGTACGTGCGTACATCACTACCGCCTTACAATGACAATTACGCCACCACGCTTCTCTCCACCCTGCCAAGATTATCAAACTCCCTTGCCATCATACCCTCTCCTACGTGACCGTGCCGGCGGCGACACCACGTTTATCTTCTCGCTCTCCCGCCAACCACCTTTCCGCCGTCCGCCAGCTCTGCTTACCAAGTCGACCGAGTCGCCGTCTTTCTCAGCACCCCGCGCCTCTCTGATGAGGACTACATTCCCCAACTCCCTCAAAATTCCTCCAAACTCCTCGAACTTATCCGCGAGGCGCGTCGCGGTTACACCTTCCAGTCAGTCAGCCCTCCGCCTCCTTCGAATCCATAGCATGGTCCGTCCCGTCAACATCTCAGTCAAGAATTTCATTGTACACAGGTATAGCGACATGCGGGAGGGGCGGTGGTTCGTTTCCAACGTGCAGGACCTTGTTGACGCTGGGGCACAAGCGTTGAAGATGCCGCATACGAGTTTTCGTCCTGTTTCACGCAATAAGCCTGCAGCTTAGGACAAAATCCCGGATGCGTCTATCAACTGCAATATTAGAGGCTCCGTGAAGCACTCCTTAGTGGTAGAAGCTCGGAAGGCTAAGAAGAGCCTGTTGAGGATGTGAAAAAGTGACTCACGAAGTGTCCGCACTCTGGGCAATTGGTGGTACTCGTCAAGATTGACGAGGATTGGAAGGTACAAAGGAAGGGAAATCAAAAGGATGTCAACGAGTTATTGTGGACCCATGGTACCTATACAGTTCGCAAGATGTTGTGAGAGATTCATCCTAAAGACGTTGGGATGGGTAAGAACGTGCCGACTTAGGGCGATGAAACAGAGAGCCAGGAGGGTTTATATAAGATGCAGGAGAGAGATATCGTTGCTGACGACGGGTCAGTCCGTTGACCGTGTGCTAAAAGTTTTGGCGCTTTGTGGATCGACAACCGAGTTAAGTTGATGAGAGGGTTGTGCGAGTCTTTAAATCTCGTGTTTCCCAAGTGCTTGTTAACCCCACACTACAGCAATTTTCACCTGAACTGGTCTCAGCCGTTGAGTACCTGTGCATCTAACTCACCAATATCTGTCGGCAAGTATGATATCAACCCTAATCGGACGTTGCCGCTTGACATCCAGCAGCTGCATCAGTACATATGCGATTCGAAGACCGCCCATGATACCTGCCGAGCGCTTGACTATGCGCGGCCCCGCAAATCGTTCCTCGATGTGCCCGATGTGTTTGCACATTGTTTCGACACGGAGTTGGAGATGGTAACATGGTTCCCGTTAACAGAGGCCACGATAATGATAGTGATGACGATGATTATAATGTTGATGATTATGATGATGGGGACGTAATGGATGAGGATGAGGATGTGAAGGGAAGCCGAAAGCGTATCAAGCTGGACAAGCTAGAAGCGTGGTGACGGTGACTTCGGTGTGAGCAATGATACCCAGGTTGGTTCAGGCGTTGGGGCGTTAGTTATACATGATCTGTCTGAGGTGTCCAGGGTGTACTGAGAGTTTTCAGTTTTTATGCAAAGTGACCACGGAGGAGAGCCATATTATGCAGCATAACCATTGTGCCACATCTTATCAAGATTATAAAAGTATGCTGCGAAAGTCCGAAGAGATTGGTTAAAATCTCAAAAGAAGTATGCAAAGGATAAGTATAGTGAGTATAATGAAGTTAAGAATTCTTTGAAAGGCAAGTATATACTGAAGAGCAGGCTTCCCAACGGTCCGGGGCGACTGGCGTCTTTCGGGGCCCGGAATGACCGTCCCGTCCGGGGCATGCATTTCGGAGGCCTGGTCCGTCCAGGAACGGGATCTCAATACCTAGGGCCCGATATAGATGACTGTAGTTTTAGGATACGGTTTTAGGATACGAAGCTAGGGTCTATACGAACTCCAAATCCTGGATGTGCCTGAATGCTGCGGCTGGGTGCCTAAAGATGCAAGGGTCAACATGCAGTCTGCGGCTGGATGCCTGAACGAATGAGCAATTATACTACGAAACCGCGGGCTGCCTCAATGCTAATTGTGGTGAAAATGTAGTGATATAGATAAATCAAGCAAATGAATACAAATAGAAATACGAAAGCTCTAGTTATGGGGTCCGAACGATATTCGCCTGTTTGGGTAGGCTGCCAAAGTCCAAGAGCGAGCTAGAGTAGACATAATCTTGGAGATAAGAAGTATGTTGTTTTCCCTCCGAAACCGCAATTGAACATCGCACTCCAAATGCCATTCATCTAATACGAGGGCCGTTAAAGGTACGATTCGGATCTTCTGGACTCCATCACTGTGCGCTCAGAGATTTACCGGGTCTGCAGATACCCTTCTCCACTTACATGTGAGATCCAACACTAATCTCCTGGGAAATTGTGGATGCTACACAATCTCAGATCAGCGAGCTCACTTAGGGGATGATATTATTGAGGCTATTGAGTGTTTGAAATTGTGGTTAAGGGAGGAGATATCTTGTGGAGATTCGAAGGATGTTGCAGATGCAGGGATCTGAGAGGATGTTGGTAGACATGCAGATGGAAGCGGAGGAGCTATGGTTGTGAATGGAGGAGGCTTGGTAGTGAGCAGAGGGTCTTGTTTGTTTGTATGTTATTATGTTTGTATGTTATTATGTTTGTATTATAGTATCGCCGTACGCAGTGCGCAGTGCTAGACTGCAGGGCCCTACAGTCTTTTCGTCCGTGGCTCTACTGCCCTAGTCCTAAACAGTCCTTAATTTGCTTGCCCCGAAAATTGTCATGTGGTCCGGGGCTTACTTTTGCCCGGACGGGACGGATTATTGGGAAGCCTGCTGAAGAGGATTTGAGAGGAGATATTGTAGTATTACTATCGGTGTCTGAGCAAGTCTAAAGAACTGTTCTTCAACCGGAAACACTGTATCTATATATACATAAAATAAGAAGTTATTGACCATGCCCACAGTCATGGATCAATATTCAAAAACAGTAATGAAAAACTCTTCAACTGTACATAAATACATCGGAACCAAAAAGAATAAAACTGAACCAACTAGGCATGTTCTATCAAGATAAGCGCTGATAAATACTTCTTCTAATCAGAACCAAAAGAATCTTCTAGTAAAATGATAACAAAAGTATTAATTGCATATTAGCACACCACATTATTCTCATCTGTAAAGACCTTCCATATATAGGAGATAATAAAAGAAAGGTACAATTCCTAGTAAGAAAAATGTAGATACTTCAGTATTTTCAATATCCCTTTTCACTTTGATCCAACTATCTCAGAGCATATGGGGTCATTAACATATCTCGTCATTCCCTTTGTACATATAGCTGCCAACATTTCTTACAACGTTACATGCATAACTGACACATTGCTTTGGTTGCTTGGTTCGGGAGTATAGTGCTACACAATATCAATATGTTTCGATTGGTCGTTAAGCTTTGGATTATTGGCCACATCTTTAGCAGCATTGCTGTCAGATAAGATAGCAGTCAGAATATCAATTTTCAATAACTTTTGAAGTCCATGCTTCAACCAGAGATCATCATTCATCGTCATCGCAGATGCCATATACTCAGCCTAACAAGTACAGCGAGCCATAGACCGTTGTTTCCGACATCTCCAGGATATTGTAACATTTGTAAGTTGAACAATATATCCTGAAAAGCTTCGTCTGGTATCTAAGCAATTACCATGAGACGTATCTGTATACTCAGTCATTTGGAGTTGATTATTTCAACCATCAAAAAGTGATATTTCTTTCGTTCGTTGAAGATATTGATAACACGAGAAGATGATGGAGAAGATGATGAGAAGATGAATTGTCTGTCGATCCAAATAGAAGGAAAACAATAAACTTATATACAAAAGAGAAAGAAGAAAAACACAATGCCGACTGCCAAAGCTGGAGCCCAATGCGGAGTACCAGTGCTGAGCCCTCCTCGTCGCCATGGAGGCAGGCGAGGCCGATGGGGGCAACTGAGGCTGGTCGGGGCAAGCGAGGCTTGTGGGGGCAGGCGAGGCTGGTGGGCGCAGGTGGGGCCAATGGGGGCCATAAGCCACTGGGCCAAATCTCTAGTCAACACTCCCCCTTTGGCGCAAGGCATTCCAGACGAAGTGAAACAAAACCAAAGAAATAAACGAAAGTCTAAGATCCTCCTCCGAATTCCAAATCCCAAAGAAAATCCAAGCATACAGTGTAGATCCAATCGCGATCCAAATACACACTCTGAAGCACAGAAAATCCAGAAGTCCTGTCTGTAATCCAATCTGAGTCCAATCACCTCCACAAATTCGCCGAGTTTAACACTCCCAAGGGCCTTATTGAGAGCATCTGCCAGCTTCTCTGTGTCTGCGACGTGCTTGATCCCAATCTCGCCTTTGGCAATAGCTTAATGAATTCAGTGGTACCAGAGTGGTAGGTGCCGGCTATCAGATTGGAAGTTGCCCGAGTTGATAGTCGTAATGCAGTTTAGGCCGTCATTGAGAATACGCCAGGTGATGCCCCTGCCAATTGCAATCTCTGAGACGAGATCTCGCAACCAGTCGATCTGTACTTTGCTGTATGCTGTGGCAATCGTCTCTGCTTGCATTGTCGATTGGGCTACTTCGCCCTTCTTCTTCGACTTCCAAATGACGAGGGTTCCTAAGGCGTAGGCAACGATTCCAGAGGCGGACTTGCTCGTGTCTTCTTCTCACCCCATGTCTGCATTGCCGTAGTGCCAGATTGACTGAGAGTCATGCCAGAGGCTTGGGTCATAGATTGTAAATTTGTAGTCGAATGTGCCTTGGAGATATCGAAGTAGGTGCTTCACCACATCCCAATGGAGAGTCGAGGGCCGGGCGGCATATCTGCCTAAGACTGAGGTTGCATAGGTGATAACTGGGTGAGTACCAATAGCGGCATAAAGAATCGAACCAATAGCCTTCTGGTATGTTCTAGGATAGAAAGGCTGTTCTTTGGCTTGAATGGCGTGGCGTTTGTAGACAATTTCCATCGGAGTTGAACGCTTCCGGCAGACGGTCATCTCAAAGCGGTCAAAATATAACATGTACGTTACTCATGTGTGCGGCTCAAGTCTGCATCTACATAGATCGTGACACTTAGAGTATAGACACTACGCTTCTAGCACACGACATCTTGGTAGCAACATGTCAACACCCTCTTGTGCCTCGATTCCGGTGCATTGCAGTGGCAATTCGACGCAATTGAGCATATCGAGAGGACCTACGAGACAGAGACCACAGAGACTACGTTACACCGATGCGTGTCAGTCCATCAGACCTGACGCGCAGACATCACGAAACCCCTACGCGAGATCACGAGCGACAACACCTGCGAGATCACCAATCAGAGTCCAGAGAGAGCCAATTGCAGAGATCCAGAGTAATAGAGACTCAGAGAAAGAGAGACCCAGAGAAAGAGACCCAGAGAAATAGAGACCCAGAGACATAGAGACCCAGAGAAAGAGAGACCGAGAGAAAGAGACCCAGAGAATTAGAGACTCTGGAGACACTGACACGTCATTTGCAACCCCGACACGTCCCGAAATAAGAGAGAATCTGAACGATGGCACGATCAATCGCACCCAAAACGCGACCTAGACAGAGCATTGTGTCCCCGCAGCTGGGGGCAGAGAGCAACAACGGCGATCCTTGGTACCATGACCCCGAATACCCAGACGACACAATGAATCTACTACACGAGCCAAATGATGAGACACCACGATCAGATGAGTACGTCCAGTATCGCGACTGGATCTTGGAACAGTGGATTGTCGAACCAGATGAGAATTGCAGGTGGAGAGGGTACATCGCAGCTGAAGAGGACGAATGGGGGGAGTGTTTGGACGCGGCAGAGGACCGGGCGGCAGCAATCGAAGCTTTAATGGCCGAAAATGAGATCTTGCGTGCGGCATCCGGTGGAGAGGACGAGGCACACAGAGCCGCCAGGGAGGCCTTAGCAGCTAGACAGAAAGTGGCAGAACTTAGGAGACAACTAGCGGAAGTGGATGTGACGGTATGAGCATCGGAGGCGGCGGTTCGAATGATGATGGCTGACAGTGCAAGGAGTCAAGTTGGAACTGGAAACGCGACTAACACCTTAACAATTGACCCCAGGCGACTTCCGGAGTTCAATGGCGAGCGCAACATGCAGGTCGTTGGTGACTTCGTCAATGACTTACAACGACAATTTGAAGCCCGGCATTACGAAATTGGATGTCTTGCATCAATGACCGCGGTAGACAGCGGCGCCACAACACCAGCCATGGCAACAAGTGGAGCTGAAGTGCCACGAACAGACGGATGGACCAGATATGCCTTACTCCAACTCAAGGAGGCAGCAGGCAGGTGGGCGGCTTCGATATACCCGACTAGTCAGCCATACCCAACCTGGAACGATTTTTGCACACGACTGAAGGAGGAGTGTACCCCCCTTGACGCACTCCGTAATTTTGAGGATGACTGGCGGCTGCTCACCCTCCCCACCAAGGGCCATGTAGCCACTTTCAATGAAGAATTCAGACGGCTACGACTCCAACTCGACCCACATGCACCAATGACACCCCAACAACTCTTAGATGCGTATGCGGCCAAATTACGTCCGAATGAGATCGCCTACTGCTCCATCATCCATTACCGCAATTTTAGACGGGAGATGGGGGGCGTGCCGACTTTAGAACGGGCGATGGCATTTGTGGCCGACTCCGACACGTCTGCACCCCCAAAAGACAAAGCCAGGGCGGCCGAGATCTCAGCGATGTACGGCTGAAATACTAATTGCAACTGTTGCATCTGACAACCACTGGCACCCAACGAGTGCGCCAAGTGCCATGCGACGGATGGACATTGGGCTTACGACTGCCCAAATCGGGAAGCATCTGGTGATAACAGTGGAGGTCATGGAGGCCGTGGAAGAGGAAATGGTACTGATGGCCGTGGTGGTGGAAACGGTGGTGTGGGCCAATGTGAAGGAGGGAGAAATCAAGAAGAAGAGAATGCGGGAAACGCCTAGGAGGTGCTGCCGAGTGTACGGCACCTCCGGAGGTAAGGGATACGGTAGTGACGGGCGACGAGGCAGGGGCGGGCAGAAATAGAGCTCCTAAGAGCGCCAATATCAAGTCATTTTACTCCGCAGGTGACAGCTCGAATCTGCTTAGTTTCAACCTCCCCATGTCGTGTCCATCAAGCCACTCAGGAGATGAAAGAGAAGAAGAAAATAGAGAAGGGAGAAGAAGAGAAGTGTCACCATATACCTTATATGATTGTGGTGCCAGCCACAAATGTGTCAGCCTGAACCTCTCACAGACGCTAATCAACAAGCCAAAGACACGCAACCGCGGTGACATGCAGTTAACAACCATGGGTCGGGTCAAGACTATGCCGTTGAAAGATGTGCGTTTGAACCTAAATATCAGTGGGCTCCATTACGTTGGATGGTTCATGGTCTATCCGCTGGCGAAGTACGATATAATCCTCGGCAATGACTCGATGGAGGAGGTTCCACATCATGTCAATCGCAAAAAGAATCGACTGTGGCTGGGCAGCAGGGACCGCGGCCGGTTCGAATATAGAATAGACCGGCTGAGGAAGGAAGAGGGCAGAAACTCCGAATTGCTGAAGGCAACTGCAGAGATTCCCACCGTGGAGATGCCAGTGGGAACTCAAGGCTACAATTCAATGGAACTGTTAGCTATAGAATTTGGGGCAGAGATGGTGGAAGAGGTAGTGGTCGGAGAGATTGTCGACGAGGCCATGTTTAAGGCCGATTGTGCGCTAATATATGCGGAGTCTATGGCGTTGGAAAGGGGAGCTGAGGAGTTGTCAGAGTTTGAGAGGCGGGTTCGAGAGCAGTACCACGACCTCTTCCTGGAGCCGGAAGGACTGCCTCCAGTACGTTCAGTGGGAGTTATTCGAATTCGTACGATGCCAGGAGTTGAGCCACCACATCGGAGTCTGTACCGACAGACAGCCGTAGAGTGGGAGGAGTAAAAGAAACAAACAACCGAACTGCTGCACAAACACATGATTCGCAGTTCACACTCCACATATGTGTAACCTGTCCTATTTGTACCGAAACCTGGTGGCAAATGGCGGATGTGCATTGACTATCGAGCTCTGAACATGATTACTATCAAAGACCGATTCCCCCTGCCTCAGCCAGAAGACCTCATCACACGCTTACAAGGAGCCAAGTGTTTCTTCAAGCTGGACTTCCACAGAAGCTACCATCAACACTGTATGCACCCTGACGCGATCGAGAAGACGGTGTTTATAGGCCTGGATGGTCTGTATGAGTGGCTGTTGATGCCGTTCGGACTAGCAAATGCACCAAGCGAGTTCATGAGGCACGGATCGCTTACGGAAGCACATCGACAGCGGCTCCTGCATTGTCTTTTTGGACGACATCATGATTTACTCCAAAAACACAGAGGCTCACGAGAAACATGTGAAAGCAGTGTTGGACTCTGTCCACCGGGATGGTTTCCGACTGAAGTGCGAGAAGTGCCAATTCGGCCGAGCAGAAGCACCGTTCCTGTGTTTCGAGGTGAACGGATGTGGCGTCTCAACGACATCTGAAAAAATCGCCGCGATTGCAGACTGGCTTGATCCAGCGACTCCCAAAGAAATGTGCAGCTTCGTCGCGCATGTGGGTGTCTACTGTTGCTCCGTGAAGATTTTTGCAAAGACCGCCTCTCCCTTGACTGCCTGACTCAACGTGACCCCAGCAGAGTTCAGCACGGTGCGGAACTATCCGGAACAGTGGAAACAACTGATACACGCGATTGACATTCTCAAGGCGACCATCCTTGCCCACCCGGCACTCGCACTCCCTTCGAAAGAGAACGGTCAGTACCTGCTGCGGACGGACGCATCAGACTTTTCAATTGGAGCCACTCTGCGGCAGCGCCACAAGGAAACTACTGCCGAATGGACGGACAGAATCATTGCCTACTGTTCCCACAAGCTACACGACGCCGAAACCCATTATTCTACCTACGACAATGAGCTGCTGGGAGTGAAGGATGCGATCGATCATTGGCGCTTCTACCTACACGGCGGTGACCAGTTCAAAGTACAAACAGACCAATTGGCATTGCTGCATATTCTTGAGCAACCAAGGCTGACAAGTTGACAAATGCGACTTCTGGAGACACTGATGGAATACAACATCGAGATCAAGTACCTTCCAGGGGCACGGAACAATATCCAGGACGCGCTCGGCCGACAACCTGATTACAACGATCCTCCACTACCATGAACAGTACGACCTGGGGCCAGCCAGCCAGTAGCAGTGGTAAGTTTTGAGAGCGGTGACTGGACAGGAGAGCTTATGCATGCGAGTGTGATTCAAGCCGACGGATGGATGGAAGATGTACGAGCGGCATATCCTACAGATAAATACTTCGGCATGGTATACCATCAACTCTCCGGTGTCGCCCCTGACAATAGAACTTCCGGCGAAAAGAAGCAACAACGAGACTGCGCACGACATTACTGGATCAATGATGTGCGCCAGATACTCCGTCGTTCCAACGATCGCCTCTGTATTCCCAAAGAGCTCCAGAATAATTTCCTACCTGAGGCTCATGACTCGACAGTCGGCGGTCACTTTGGAATCGATACAACAGCGTCAACAGTGGGGCGGCGATTCTTCTTGCCGTGTCAGTATCAGACGGTCATACAGTATGTTAAGGCATGCGCTGCGGGTGCGAGAGCCAAGTCGACGAATCAGAAGCCATTCGGGCACTTACAGCCATTGGACGTCCCCAGCACATGATGGCAGCGAGTCAACATTGACTTTATCACAAAGCTTCCGATCAGTAACGGAAACGACACTATTATTACCTTTGTTGAAGGCCTGACGAAAAGAGCCATCTGGAAGGTTACAACAGAGAAGGACCTGACGGCTCAATGGTTTGCCGAAATTTTTATTGACGTCTACTTCTGACTGCATGGAATTCCAGAATCGATTGTCAGCGACTGAGATGTCAGATTTATGTCTGACTTCTGGCCGCATTTGAACGAGATATGGAGATCCAAGCAGTGTATGACCACGGCCTTGCATCCACAGACCGACGGACTTGCAGAAATGGTCGACAGCATCGTCGAACTGTATCTCCAAATCTTTGCCGCTGGAAACGAGAGAAAATGGGCCAAACCACTACCACTGGCGGAGATCACGTACAATGCAAGCAAGCACAAGGCGACAGTGATCGCGCTGTTTGAGGTTGACCTTGGTTATGTTCCGTGAATGCTGCTTGATGTCATTGCTGCAATGACCTCTGCAAATTCGAATTCGTACGGCGGGGCTGTGGCACGACAAGGAGAACAACAGGCATTCAGGTTTGTGACGACCATGGCAGATATTCTGGCCCAGCTACGGGATGAACTGGCTATCACCCAAACTACCCAAGCCGCAGAAGCCAACAAGAAACGTCAGCCACACAACTTCCAGACTGGCGACCGTATGATGATCAACACCAGAAAGATGCCACGGAGCTACGGAGCTGCTGCACCTGGAACCAACGAGCCTGGCGCACGACTTAGTCGGGCTTTACAACAACGGTATGTCCGCCTGTACACCCTTGGCATGCAGCGCAGCAATGGCAATGCCTTGGAGATCACCAACATGCCCCAGCATCTCCGCATACACAGGACGTACAATGTCAGTGAGTTTAAACGTTGTACCATCGACGAATCCCGACTGCACCCCGCACCGGCACCGAACATAGTCACCAAGAGCGGCGATGCCGACTATGGGCTGGAAGCCATCCACGACTCGCCAGTCGACGACAACGGCAGGGCCCAGTTCCGAGTCCAGTGGGAGGGCCAACCGGACAAGGAGTGGACTTGGGAGCCACTGACAAATCTGACCTGTTGTGGAGGCAAGGGGACAGTCAGAGAGTATGCGGCAACACTGAGCGACGAGAGCTTGAAGAAACTGCTTCTGATGAACCTACGTCCAGCAGACCCTTTGGTGACAACTTCAACCCCACTGCGGGCAGCCGAAATCAAGGGCCTACCACCAGCACCAACGAGCAGGAGCGCGACCATAGCGGCTCAACAAGAGTGAGGTTTCGGAGCGTTTTTCCTTTGATTTTGGGTGGAATACTTTCTTTGGTAAGAGGAGGTGGTTGTAGAATGTACATTAGTGACATATGCGGCTCAAGTCTGCATTTACATAGATCGTGACACTTAGAGAATAGACACTATGCTTCTAGCACACCACACACAAACTCGGTTGATGTAGCCAATTTGATCGATGGCACTTGACCTTTTGCGGCGGTGTCGAGTGACCGTCATGCCGAGATATTGGAAGGCGTCAGGCACAGGAACATGGCCAGCAGCCTTGAATCGCTCATACAATCGAGATGCAAGGGAGGCAACAATGCCCGATGGACCGATAATCATGATATTATCGACATAGACCGGGATTTGGGACTCCATTTGTTCGACATTACCACCGAAGAAGAGACCGTGTGCAGCAATTGAAGCTTGCTGGTTATGATCATCAACTATAAAGTCAAAGACTTCTTCAAAGTACTCCCGATTCGCCTGCTTGATGCTGTACAAAGGTTTATTCAGCTTGACCAGCGGTCTGGTTCGGCCATATGGATCAGGCCATTCGCCATCAGGGAGGCGCATATAGAGAGTCTCATACAGAGGGCAGCCGAGGAAAGCAGTTTGGATGTTGAGTACTGTAATCTCAAGGTCATGCTTGGCTGCAAGGCCGAGGGCAAACCGAATTGCAGCCGAATCAATGACTGGAGAGGTGTTGACATTGTGGTCGCCAGGCTGTTGGAGATCGCCACGGCCGACCAGTCGAACTTTCCATTTGTCAATTGTCCCATTGGCCATTATCTTTCTTTCCATAACCCAACAGCTTCCAATCATACTTGCACCTTCTGGGACTTTCTCAACGAAGGTGAAAACCTCATGACTTTCCATTGATGCCATTTCCTTACCAATGACATCTTTCCATTGCTCAGCATCCTCTACATCCAATGCTACGCGGTATGTCTTTGGACCTTGCTCGATCATCATGGCTATGCTGACATTGGCTGCAGTTCTTCCGCTCCTTCTAGGCTTTGGAGGCGGTATCTCTGGAGGTGGTGTCTCTGGAGGCGGTGTGAGATCATCATCCGAGTCGCCAATTGGATTTATTGCATGAGGCAATGCTGTTGCTTTCATAGGCTGTATCATGGCTTTTGGCGTCTGTACTTTTGGCGGCATGGGGGCCTCGTCCTCAATTTCCGAATGGTTATCCTGTTTGGCTGGTTCGGAAGTGAACTTTGTAGGCTTAGTCTTTAGTAGCTGGTGATATAGGGAAGACTCATTACATTAGACATCTCAGGCTATGAATACTCGGCCCGAATTGACGTCCATAACTCGGTACTGTGTCCATGTCTCTGCCGAGTAGCAAAGGCAAACACACTTGTAGGCGTGGTTATCAAGCTTCTTTCTGAGGTTGCCATGGATCTATGCAAATGCTTGGCAGCCGAAAGTTTGAAGATGGGACATATCGGACTGCTTCAACGTCCATCTTTTCAACGGCGTCGAATTGGGGAGGGCTCAGGAAGGTAGTTGCTTCTTGATGTAGAGTGCTGTGGATACAGCTTTGGCCCAGCGTTTGTTCGGCATTCCAGCGTGCTTCAGCATAGACCGCGCTGGGTCCAGCACTGTGTAATTGCATCTCTCCTAAATGCAATTCTGCTGCTGTGAGTATCGGGCTGATACTTTTCTGATGATGCCTTCCTCTGCCAAGTAGTCAAGAAACTTCTCCCGACGAGCATACTCGCCTCCTGCATCAACTCTAAATCAGCACCCCTTCGACTTCGGGTGCTGCTTCTCCACTTTCGCAACATACTCCTTGAACTTCGCTGGAACCTGAGATTTGTCTTTCATAAAGTAGACCTCGGTGTACCTGGAGTGGTCATCTGTAAACATAGTATTATATTGGTACCCGCGCATCGTCTGAGTCTGCATTGGCCCAATTACATCGGAGTGATTCAACTCAAGAAGTTGAGTCTTTGCCTTATCCTCCAAGGACTGGAACGGCTTCCGGAACATCTTGCCCATGATACATGCCTCACAAGTGCAGGTCGATGGGCTCTTAGCATGCAATTGGATATCTCTAACTGCATTCGGAAGCCATTTGATTGCTGGCAAACAATGATGGCCAAGGCGAGCATGCCAAACGAGAATATCCTTATCATCAACTCTGGGCTGAATGTTGGAATAGGCCTTGGAGATCTCGGGAATGGAGCTCAGTGCATCATCAATTGCTACCGAGGCTTTCGAAATTGATGCCGAGATTGCACATGCTTTGAGCACGAACAGGCTGTTGATGAGCGGTGCCTCGCAGATGAGGACTGATCCATGGCTTGCCGTGGCTCCATTGAGGTTGAAATCGAAGTTAACTCCCTTCCGCATTATCCGGATGATACTGAGACGATTGTTTGTTCCGCAGTGTGGTACAGACAGCACATCTTGCAGGCTGATCTTGGCGTGCTTCGCATTTGGCCTGTCATGGTAAAACGTAATGGTCCCAGAGCCTCCGGCATCGACACAGCTGTTGTTTGCCATCTTGACCTGATGCTCCTACTTTGCCATGGGGTGAAAGATCTCATAGAGGTGACTATTGCTGGTGACCTGATTTGTTGCACCGGTGTCAAGAATCCAATAATCGGCAGATCAGTTTGCCGATGCCAAATTGACTGTGATCACAGAGTCTGGCGTAGAGTCTGGGAGAGGGTCGGAATGCATGACCAAGAAGAGGAACGACCCTGACTCGGCAGTAGAGGTTGATGCAGTCGAAGCCAGGTTAGCATCACTTTTAGATTTCTCACACAAGGCCCACTTATGCTTGCTCCTGCACTGAACCTTGATATGGCCCTTTACTCCACATCCATGGCATACGGCATGGCTCGTCCAATCGTTGCCCTTCCAATAGTTGCCCTTTTCACCTTTCGAGTGTCGTCTTCAGCCTTTCTTCGTTATAAATAATGCGGCATCTGTAGCAAGACCGTGGGCCCTGCGGAGGCGGGCTTCGAAGGCCAGGAGGTGGGTAACATTACTCGCCATAGTGTCCGCCATCTCAGTGAGCTGGAGAGTGGATGCAAAGGTTCGCCAATATTCGGGATTCGGGAGGTTGGACATGATGTAGAATTTCCTCCAGGAGTCTTCGATCATGATGTCGCATATGGCAAGTTCATTGATTATTTTTTCCTGGGCTGAGATTCATTCGGTGACTGGGGGATATGACTTGAGATAACATGATGTGAGCCTCGCGATGTCGTATCGACCGTCGAGCTTGATGACCTTCTCAAATTTGGGTTTGATCATATCCAACGATGTTTCGGCTCAGTGAGTTCTCAATATCGTATGTGGATCGTTGATTACATCAGGGAGGTCAGTAGGATGCGTGCCGTGTCATTGTTCATCTGCCAGCCTTCCCAATCGCGACGGGAGTGGTAGAATTAATCGAGGTAGGACGTGTCAGTCGATTCCGGGAGGATGTCATTATCGGTATCTGGACGGTCACAAGCTGTGGAAGTAGTTGAGGCATCGCTGGTCGCTACAATCGGAGGCCTGGGAACACGAATTTCTCCAGATATGTATTTCCAGAGGCCTTGTGCACGAAGTAGGGCTTTTGCTTCTATGGCCCATTGTTGATAGTTGCGCTCATTGAGTTTTTTAGCCGCGGTCAACATGGCGGTGATTGATTCAGCGGGTATGCGAGACAATAAAGAGGGTTGCGACACACGACGGAGGGCAAAGGTTAGGAAACAATACACAGATGGAGGTTGAAAAATGAGAGAGGTACTACTACTGGGCGTCAATTCAGTCCAATGCAATCAGGCAGAGGAGAAACGATAAACATGAAAACTAATAGATGTCAACTTGATCCACTGGAACAGGGGCAGAGGAGAGGCAGTAACAAATACTAATAGTAGGCATCAAACTGAGTTCAGCGGCAGGCTCAACACCTGATGACACAAGAAGATGATTGAGACGAAGATAGGAAGGTGAATGTCTGTCGATTCAAAGAAAAGGAAAACTATAAACTAATATATAAAAGAGAGAGAAGGAAAACCCAATGCCAAATGCCAAAGCCGGAGCCCAATGCCGAGAACCAGTACCGAGCCCTGGTGGTCACCATGGAGGCAAGTGAGTGCGATGGGGGCAAGCGCGGCCAGTGGGGGCAATCGAGGCTGGTGGGGGCAGGCGAGGCTGGTGGGGACATGCGATGCCAATCGGGGCTGCAAGCCACTGGGCCAAATCCCTAGTCAACACATATCATAAAACTGTTTCGGCTGCGGCTAAGTGCGTAGTCGAGGGAGATGAATTGAATTGAGGGTCATGAGTTATTGAATATGCCTGACCAGGTCTTATTCCAGTGACTGAATTGAACAAATATCCAATTATTTGTTGATATGCAGTTGCAGTTGTACTCTGTTCATCTTGAATAGCCTTCAACTTGTGGTTTGGTTTGATAGGAGTGGAAACAGGTTTGCAATGTTGCATCAAGAAACTGTATAAAATCTTATCGATGAATATTGTTTGGGAAAGAGTGATTCTGTCATTGGTGAAGATGATTTGAATTCCTAGAAGCCAATTCAGCTCGCCCACGTCATTGACTTTGAACTCAGTCTGTAACAAATTTATAGTTTCCACATTTAGTTCTCCAGTAGCTCCAAACAGAGTAAGATCATCCACATATATCAGCAAAAAGAGATTCCCTGATTGGTGAATGAAAACACAGGGATCCTAAGTAGTGATAATAAATTGGAAAAGGCGTAGGTTTTGAACTAACTGGTAGTACCAATTCCTCGCAGATTGTTTCAATTTATATATACCTCTTGAATTTTGCCAACATCCCATCTATCTAGCTGCTTTCTGGTAGCTCCATATGAACATCGTTTTTCACAATCCCATATAAGAATCCAGTTTTCATGTTCGGTTGCCTAGGTTGCCATTCTTTGGAAGCCAATATTGCCAAAAAAAGTCCCAGAGAATCAGAACGGACAACGGGGGTTAATGTTTCATCGAATTCGTTGCCTAACATTTGTAATTGCCCCTTACCAATACACTGTGCCTTATAATGTTCGATTTCTCCTTGTGCATTTCCTTTGGCTTTAAATACCCATTTACTAGCAACTATTTTCCTTCTTTTTGGTTTTGGGATAACATCTCAAAAATCGTTTTCCTTGGGTGACTTTAGTTCGTCATGTGTTTGCCTTCTTCCAATCTGCCCATTGTTGTGACACTTTGGGCTGTCAGTAAGACTTTGGTTTGTGTATTAAGAGTACGCTAAAATTTACCCACTGGCTTACTTTAATTTCTCCCAGAGGTGGATTATCCGAAGTACAAGTTCGAGAAGATGCATCATATATGGTAACGTAAGAACGTTGATTCTTGAAACCATAGCATTTAGAAGGATTAACAATGCTTCCAATACTAGTCATGACTTGATCAAATAGAATTTGTGGTGGTGTCATTGGCTGTGGAGGACGAAGACTAACATTTTCCAACGAAAGTTGAGATTGTTGTGTAGGATTGTGATGTAGTTGTTGTTTGAACAAATAATCGTCAGGAATTGCAGTTTCTACGGAATCATCAAACTTTCAATATTGTCATTCATAGATTGTTTGGGTCGGGCTTGCCCATGAGCCATATTGGTATTGTCATAATCCGTGTTGGGAGTTCCAAGGTATTCAACTCTCTTTCCAGCCCTAAAATCTGTAGGTATCAATCGAGTAATAACTAGATGGTTAATAATAAAATCATCATTAGCTTCTTGAGTGTGCTCCTTCATCAATAACCTCCATTGACTATCAAACATTATTCCTTGATTACTATAGATATTGTTGTTGGATGTATCAATTGGCGATAACGGTGAAAGGAATTGGGCGATCAATTATTGTAGGTTGGGTGAAAACCATTCTTTCTGAAGAGTAGGGAAGATGATGTCTGATGATACTATAGTCTTTTCAGTATCAGGTTGGAACACTCTGTAATGATTGGTGGAATTGGTGTATCTAGTGTTAGCAATGGTTCCGGACATTCAATTCGGGTCTGGGTCCAGATCCAAACTGAACCATTGCCAAATTCGCAGTCTGGGTTGTCAATAAACCCAAACAGTCAACTTAATCAAGGTTCAATGGTAAACTCCAACCCAGTCTGAATTGGGCACATTGAAAGCGGATTGGCCAGCGGGTTGATCTATGGATTCAAACAATGTGCATGGTTTTGGAGTTTGTTAATAGTATCTGATCAAAATCACATTTTCAACAACCAATAATATGATTTTGTTTGCTTTGCAGCTTGCAATATAGATTAATTTGGAATTGGTGTTTTACATTTGATGTAATGAATTTTTGCCAATGATGGCAGCCAATGATTCTGTTCTGAATTCGAAGATCAATGCAATACCTTGATTACCGAATATGCAGCAACTAATACTGTTGATGTTTGGTTGAAGCTCAATTTCAGCATGTTGCACGGAGTATTTCGCGGTTGTTTTTGCAAGTGATGGCATTCAATAGATGATACAGGAATGTCTGCGACTGATCAGAACATAAAGCAGTGAAGATGTGAAGCTAAACATCATTGACTTTCTGTTGATGCTTATGTGCAGGATGTGGCAGTAAGTACGTCGCTGTTGTTTTTCACAGTACAGGCTGTCCATATCAGAGAAATGGATGTCAGCAACCAATTGGAACATCGATTAGCCAAGATGCAAAGATATAAATTGTTGACATTCTGGTGACACTCATTCCCAGAATGGGGTAGTGACCGTGTTGGTGTCTATTGTGCCAAAAAAAGCTGCTCATAAATTGGGTATGTATAACAGCAACCAAAGCAATGCATAATTTCCATACTTACGAAATCACAAATTGTGGATGCTCCGTAGTCTTTCATATTAGTGTATTGTCCATTCAACACCTGCTGCCATTGACAATAGCTTTCATCATGATTTGCACTTATTGGTGATCTCTCTGACAGACGGAAACAGGGCCCAGTGGTAATGGCGAGCACAGTAACATTCTTGCACTGTGCACTTTCACTTGACTACAATTTATATATCTTGCCAAATGCTTCATTGCACCTGCTATACATCTGATTACCAACCAATATTCACAAGCTACTGCTCACAATTCCCCCATAGTATATTTCTTACTATAACACTCGGTCTTGATACATAAAGATGCTGTTGAAACATTGACCCATTCTATCCTACTTTGTGTTCACTCCCTTGTGCCTTCTGATTGTGGTTTCATTGACTGTCTCTAACACATTTCCAGCGTGTCTCCGTGAGTTCAGTGTAGGCCAAAACAATCCGGGAACATTTGGCACGATACCTACATTCCGCTGCACTGGGCATTTAGGATCCTGGATGCTATGCTCTTGCTCCATAATAGATTTACCGTCTGCTGCTGAATCATCTCTGTCATTTGGGTTGTCTAAGTCCACATTCTAGTTGAGCCAATCTTCGGTATCCGAAATGCTTTCACATGCGCTATCCTTTTCACTGTCAACTGCATGACGGTTGATTTTCCAGATTAGGCAGACATTTACGATTTGAGTTTGTCCTCCAGGGAGGCCGTTTGCAGACAAAGGTGGTGGCAAAGGTGATCATTCGGACAATTTGGATGCAGCCACACAAGCCTGTTGGAAGAGTGACCAGAGTGCCTTGAGAATCTCTTCGGTGTCCACAATATATCCCACAGTGGTAATCTGCTTGTTTTGAGCATGAGATTCCTTTGGTGTAGCATGTATGTTTTTACTGCCCTGTCAAATCTTCAAACAGTTGTGAACCTTGGCCATTCTGTGCAGTTTGCTTTCCTCTGCATCTTTCTTCATTTCTGAGGCACTGTCTGTGGTTGTTGTATCCTATTTGGTGACATTGACTGCAAATATCCTGATTATGGCTCGAACGAATTACTTTACAACGACTTTTTGTGAAGGATCCCACCTGTGGTTTTGGTGTGCCTCCAGCCGATACCATCTCAGCCAAGTGAAAAACATGCCTCCCCTCTTACACAATGTGGTATGGTAGAGAATATGTCTTGTGTAACATTAGAGAAATCTGGATACTTTCTGTGTGTTACCTCCTACTGTAGCCACCAGTCGGTTATGTCTGGTATCCAAAATATACTGCAAATCACCATTTGGTCGGAGTGGTAATCATTGAGATTTGGAATAATTTGCCCTCACTTCTGTGGTACTTTAGGCAGCAAATTAAAATAGCGCCTGGCGGTAGTCATTGACCATGCAGTGTGATCCCTTCATCTGGGTGTCATCTCAGCCACATTGTTAGACATTCAGTATTTTTCATCGTTGCTTAATAAATCATCCGGGTCATAGAATGATTGACAAGATCGTGTGGCCATTGCAGACGGGATGGGATCACTGCCCGGTAGGCTTTGGAATTCATTGACCGGCAGACATCGATGTTTGGGGCAGCATTCATTCTCCACATACGTCGAAAAAGGCCTCTAGGTATTGAACAGTATTGGATCTCTCGTCCTCAGGATTGATATCCATTCCCATATTCTACTTTCTACAAGATCGAAACATCCAGAAAGGAGTGAGGATATGTTCACAAATAAGAAGCCTGCCAGTCGCTGGAGTCACTTCAGTGAAGTATTTGGACAGTTTCTGCCAATCAAACTTCACCGCGAACGACATCTCTTCTTTCCGTTGAGTTTGTTTCTTAAACAGAGATAACATTACGCCATCCTTCTGATCGAAAATGACCTTGAACACTGTGATAACGTGATGCAATATAACTGTATGTTTCTTTGACATCCATAGGGTCCAATATCGGAATGGCCTCAATACTGCCATGACATACTTCACAATCGTCCAATCATCTTGTGTTGTTAACAGTGGGAAATATTTGGTGTATTGTGGATTTTGAAGCCACTCACATGTGAATGTCCGTGATAGGTAGGTCAACTTGAGTAACTCCAGTATAGTTTTCCAAATAGTCTTCACAACTACAATTGGAAGTACCGCAAGTCAGACTGTGGCATTTGGACAGTTAATGAACTCCTTTCGACGACCAGGTGTCAGTGTAATCACTACAGCAAGTATTCTCTGCTATATGAAGGTCGGTGTTAGGACTATCAAAATATCATTAAATAGGTAATTTTTAAATGATCTTTGCTAAACGTGGTTTCATAGCCAACACTTTATTGAATCTAGTATTGCCCTCTTTTCGAAGTCTTTGATTCTGTCCAATAACTCTGCTCTTATTCCCTCTACACTGCTACTCCCGCTTATGGGCATCCAAAGTCTATGCGCGGCATTTTACACTGAAACTGCTCCCGAATTCAATACACGCCAGATCTATGATGTCCCACCTGCAATGTATGTGGTTCCTTAATGCAGGCCACTCGAATTGAGACACCTCAAGTATTGATTGCAGCTTGTGTGTCATTGAGTAATTGAGGAAGCAATATCATTCCAAATACCAAGCAAATGACCGTTGGTCAGGGTGAAACTATCCAACACATCCTTCAAATGTAGTGCTAGCATTGCTCCAATTTGTTGGCCGTTGACCTATCATTGTAAATTATCATTCGAACCTGGAAAGGAACACCAGATCAATCTTATTGAAAGTGAGTTGAAGTTCACCAGATGACCAATTGTAATCTATATAGTAAGAAATAAACGACATTATGGCTAATTTGCTCATTGATGTCCATCAGTCCCAAGGTGAACTGAGTTTATTTCATAATGGCAATTGCTTCTTAATTGCATCCACGGTCAGTGGTTATTCCCTTCGGCAAATATTGCTCATGGTTGTCACAGACAGTATCACCAGATCATCGCACAATGCCTCATATAACCATTGTAGCACCAGATTTTATATAGCATTCCATGGAATATCTGCTAAAACAAATCCTTTCATTAGGTATCGATTCCACGTATCTTGGTGAAATGCAGAAGTTTCAACGTTCCTATATGCCAGCTTGGAACGTTTTATATCTTATTTCGCTAAATATGGATCAAACTGGATATCTAACCTCATTCTCCTATGTGAACTGACTATTGTGATTCTTCGACTTCCTTGCCTCTTCAGGATGGCTGAAGCGGTTTAATCAACTATTGAGCTAGTCAATTCAGTAACCTCTGTCTCTGTGAATTCATTTAACTTTGCGATGTCAGTTCTTGCCACGAAATGTTTCCCCAATGAGCTTGTCCCATATTCTGATGCATGCCAAAGAACTTGATGATAAAGAATACCTCAGATGCCGGGGCTGCCAGTCTCTTCAATTCTGCAGTGACAATAGAAATGCTTAAACTGCACATATCGAGAAGTATTCCAAGCAATCAGTCGGTTCTAGCCTTCATGCATTGAAGGCCACCAAATTTCGAAGATTATTTGTAATGTAAGGTCACTCAAATAACGAATCATGACACGTGCCTTTGTCAAACAGATCATAATCTTGAGCAATGAGTTGTTCAAACATTGTAAATCTAACATAGCAGTTTGTATTAGAAAACTACATGATCCGACCCGAAAGGCTGCCAAAAAAAACATTACTCTAATGCAGACTGTGTGTTTACAAATATTCACTCTAAAACAACAAGGAACAACATCTGATCTGTGAGACATTGCATGCATACATGTGAAGTTGTATTCAAGGACAGATTGCGAAGACTGATCATATCAAACTGCATGTAGAAACAGTTCAATGCAGTTTATTGCTGTGTCGCATTCTGAGTCATCACCAAAACTGTGGACAATGTGTGGGCGCCCAATTGTTGAAGCTGGACAGGATATCATCAGTAGCATTTGTACCAATACTGGCTGCATGTAGGTTCATTGCGGGTTATCTGAATTCCATTGCCGTCAGATTATCCGAGATGCAAGATCAAACATCATTGACCCTTAGTTGACACTCCGTTGACGCTCATTTTGGCACATGGTTATGATCTAATGGTAAATATTGTTGCCTAGAACAGTGGTTGATTGTTCAGATATTTATTAATGTTGTTGCATAGCCTATTGACATTCGGAGATACATGGCCTAAAATCGTTGACTCTCCATTAACGCTCATTTTTAGAACATACTGATGATGTTGTGGAAAGCATTTTTGCCTTGAAAGGCTTCTGACAGGTCGATTATAGGTCAATGTTGCCACACAACCCTTGTATTGTACAAGATGCCAAGCCAGAAGTTGTTGAATCTGTGTTGACAGAGATTTGGTGGACCTAGTAGCGATGTTGTTGCAAATATTTTCGCATAGATAGGCGGCCCATAGTTCAATTATGGTTCAATGTGGCCCGACAGCCCTGGAATTTTCCATAATGTAAGGCCAAAAGTCGTTGATGCTCAGTTGAGCCTCAGGTTGAGGACATAGTATTGATATTGACATAACAATGTTTTGCGAAGAACGGAGGGTGATAGTTCTATTATAAGTCAATGTTGCAGTGAAACCCATGGCATTTTCATTCATGCAATGCCAAAATTGGTTGATGCTCTGCTGATGATCATTTTCAGAAGGTAGTCGCGATATTGTCTGTAGTATTTTTGCCCATAAAGGCCACCAATGTGATGATTATAGCTAAATGCCTTGGCACAGTCCAGTGATTATCCAGGATATACGACCAGAAATCATTGACGCACCTTTGAAGCTCATTTCTATTATATGGCAAGGATCATGTAGCTTGACATTTTACCTACTAAGGCTGCCAAAAGTTCTGCTTTGGATGAATGCAACAATGCAGCCCGGTGATTGATGAATGGGTATGACTATTAATCGTTGATGCTCCATTGACACTCTCCTTTGAGCTCACCTTAGAGACATAGTAATTGTCATTGGGTGCTTAACAATTGTACTAAAATTGTAGACAGTTTCCATTGGCAGCCAGTATACCGCTTCTAGGTTATATCATTTGAATGCAACATCTTCAAGACATCTTAGTTTCTTAACCACCACTCTATCAGTCATTTACATGATAATTAACGTAGCTCCATTGTGTTTTAACACTTTTAGCTCCCAATTTACCACACAACAATCCAGGCAATTGGTTCAGATATTTATAGCCCTACGTCCTCACCATTCCTTTTAGAGCGCATTCTCCTCAATTTCCATGATGTACCAGAAAGAATTTTCAATTGCTCAACCATGGTCAGGAGGTCTGAGCGGACAGTTAGGTAGTTTCCAGTATGGATGAATGTCGCATGTTGGCGGTCATATGTCTGGGTATTGGATGTGCTCTGACTGCTTTTTCTATGATTCGTATGACATCACTGATATAACATTTGTTCTTTTATTTCATCTGGAATTTAGGTTTTATTTTATTATTTAACCATTCTCGGCAACACCATATACAGCTCTGTGTTCATGAATCAATACCATTTGGAGTCTTGAACATTCGTATTGCCCATAAGACCCTTGCATACACACCCACGACTGATCCTGTCTCACAATTTTGTCACTGAAATCCAGAACATGCTGAAACATAACAAAATAGGTTCACGAATTGCATTTCACACAAGATAAGTCGTCAAAAATACCTATTTGGCTATTTATACCACCAGTAATGCAGGAGACAACACCATGTGTTCGTCCAAATCCGATTTCTCTATGTCAATTAATTAACAACGCAATATGCATGGGCAAAAGCTTTCAGGTTGAACTGACTATGCAATATTGATTTGTGATGAATTGGGCACTGGGTCAGGCATTGAAGGTACTACGTGATTGTCTGCCTGAGGTGTCTCCAAACCCAGCCTCATTTGACTAGTAAACTGTCAAGACATCATTTGCACTATTTGTGATTGTCTGGGAACGATTTCAAGGGCCTGTATAAGCTCTCCAAATGTTGTTGGTAATGGTGTGGCTGCAGTCGGGTCTGTTTGGGGCTTCCCAAATGCCAGAACTTTAAATTCAGTCATTACATACTTCGTGTCTCACTAACAGAAGTAGTCGGCCATGTCTCCCAAACCTGGTTGTATCAGTTAATCACACCTTATATGCTTCTGCTGAAAGCTCACCATGAGATGCTGTACCGTTTTGGTGATTGTGCCCATTACCCAGACATGTTCGTCATCTTCTCTCAGCTTGCCATACTCTGTATCTTCTTTATCACCCTCCTTCTCTTTCCCATCCTCATCATCTTGGGAACATGCAAGATCGCTCAGACTGTCCCCAATAGCATTTAATATCCCTTCAAATGTCATTTCTGGCTTTGTGAGTGTCAATTGTGACTTTTCAATATTTCACATATGTTCCTGCTTTTGCATAATCACTGTCTCTGCGTGTTGAACTCGCCTACTTGCCGCTGCAGTCTGTCTGTCCACCTAATCTTTGATCGATATCTGTGTCTCTTCGTTGCTTAAAATGTGTGTTTTTCATCGTTTCTCCACCGAAAGCGTCATTTTATATTTTAAGCTGTGCACTGCTCCCACCTCTCCAAGCCTTTTTGCCTTCACCCAACTCTTGCCTTCATTCGCTAGATGATGTCGTCATGTAGAATGCTTGGTCCATTTGCCATAGTTGTCGGCCTACAGTGGTGAAAAGTTTATATTTGGAACATCGACCATTGTATCTTGTGTTGACCTTGTTGTTGGGTGGGATGTTGAATGTTGAATGATATGGACCACATGGAGACAAGCTGAATCTTCTATGTTAAGGTTGGTAGATTTGATCAATTTGAACAAAGCAAAATCAGCATTTTGACTGTCACATCATTGGGAATAGTCATGCAAACAGTACTTTATGAGTTGATGGTCAGCCTGTGATTGATGTCAGATTCCGGGGATTTCTTGAGACAAACATCAGCAGACGTCCTTGCCGTCGAAGAATGTCCTTCTTATATCTATCAAACATGAGATATCAGCTGTCGTTTATCACAATGTATTACTGTAAACAAACCAACATCATCGGACTGACTTACAGTTGGAATTCCCTGCAGCTATACACAGTGCACCTATATGCAGCAGGATTCAGGTTGAATTGAAGGTGCATGTTGGCTGTCACTTATTCCATTTTGACTTGTAGCTTATTATATAATCTTCATGACTGCCCACTTCTTTTTGTAATCATCTTCCTCACCTTTCCACAACAGCAGGCCATGGCACCAGATATACTACAACCAGGTGTGATTGTAGCCGAATCGAGCCAAACGACAAGCACTTCAAGCAATGAGACTCCCAGTGGGACGAAGCAGCAATGGTGACACCTAGTAATTCACCAAGAACCTGCAATTGTAGCCACTGAATATATGCCCCAGAATGCTCATTGACAAAGGGTATGTACAACCAAAACCATCAACCTTCAGAAGCATGATAAAATCGGATGTGAGTCATTCCATATCAGTTTAGATGACGGTCAACTGAAAATATAACGCATAGCTGCGGTTGGTAGAGAGCTATGTGACCAAAATATCGCATTCCGCAACGGCAAACCTCCAAAGTCGACCATCCCATTCCTCTGCACCATCCACAAAATTGATTATCAGCATGTTGTCAGTTCGGGATTGTTGAGGCAGTACCCGAATCTCAATTCAGACCCAGTAACTAATCTTTGTTGGTTGTCAACATCTCAGCGATTATGGCAAAACAAGGAGGTTGGGTACATCTTGAATAGTCCGACATGCGTCTTGCCTGAAATATGACCAAATTGGCCAAAGGATCGTTTTTGTGTGCCCCATTAGAGGAAATGCAATGACTTATGAAGAAACCTCCACCCACAGTCCGAGAATGGAAGAAGTGGGGTGATGTGTTCCCAAGGCATAAGAAGGTGAAGTCTGCAATCGAAAGACAGCCAGCAATGGTTCGCAAAAATCAAATGGACGGCTGCCTTCGATGCCAAATTAACACAACAAAGAATCCACAGACATGCTGGAGGTGCAAAAGCATGTGTGTACATCTACCAAGATGGGTGCCACCTCAGCCCGAAACAAGACCTGTGCCTGCAGATGATGAAGAGAGTTCCGAAACAGCAGATTTGTCACCTGAATGTTTGTATATACCTAGTCCACTTCCCAGAGCTTGATTGTCCAATCTGGATCCATAGGACAAGGATCGCATCTGCAATACAGATTTTATTCCAGATTTGCGGACTGATCAAGGTCCATCCACTGGTTAGTATACTATGAGCTGCATGTTAATACAGCTGACAGCAATTTGAAGACAATAGCAGCTGTTTTAGTGAATCTGAGTGCGAAGACAAGCATTGACTGAAATGAATGGGATGTTTGAGTATTATCATTGTCTACAATTAGTGGCCACCTCAAAGTATATTTAAAAGGTATATTTATATGCATCATTAAAGAACAATATATGTAAGAGCGTACAGCCGTGTACGGCCTCGTATAAGAGTATAAGGGTAGATACGGTTGCAAACGTGGATATATGAATATAATAGAGTAGTATGTTGGTAGATTATCGCTGGAGTGCAATTGCACTCTAGCGAAGTGACTATATCCTGGGCGGTTACCCGGCCGCCATTACATCATCCCCCCCTCTAGCTGCAGACCCCCTGGGCTGCCATAACCATACACGTATATGAAAAGAGAAGAAGTAAAGATCCAGACTCGTACGCTCTCGTACAGCCTCATAAATCCCGCAACCGATTGGTACCGCTCAAGGGTGACCTTTCGGTGGATCTGGCGCACGGGGAAACTCCACCTGCAGTGGTAGGTGGTAAAAACCCGTGCCGACGCCATTTGTACCGGGCCGAGATCCAATTAGTGAAGAAAAGAGAACAGAAGAAAAGAGAAGACAAGAGAAGAGAAGGAATCCTCCAAATTCACCCGGAATCCTCCAAATCCTCGCTCTGAATCCATTTCTGCGAATCCAAGCCCACTGCAAAAGCAAGCATCCATCCAAGTCCATAGTTCCGAATATCAAAGCGGACTTCCAATTTCTCCGAATTCGGGCCATTGCTCCCGGTAGTGTCGGCTGGGTGAAGCTTATGTCGTCATTGGTTTCCGCCATGGTTCGATCGTCTATAATGTTCTCGTTGAGACGTTTCAGAGTCTCCAGGTTGGCCACCTTGGCCAGTGACACATCTCTTGGGCCGATTGGGCCTTTGATTCATCTCGGAATAGTCTCTGTAGCAGTTAATTGACTTCAATGGGTATACTCATCATAATTATAGCTGCTGAACCACAGGCCATGCTTCCAAGTCTTCGATCTTCGGTTACCCATCGACTTGGGTTGTAGTGCAACAAGTATGCTTTGGCTCCAGACGCAGCTCAGATCCGAGCACACCATCAATTTAACCTTCCAGTCCATAGCTCCGAAAATCCAAGGCCACTTCCGCAGCCAGCAGGCCAGCAAGCCCACATCCGAGGGCATGTCCAAGAGTTCACTTCCAGCTCTCCAAATCCGAACTTCCAAGCCCACGGAAGACGTCGTCAGTGATAGCCTCCGCGCTTGGCATTGATTGTATGTCTCGTTGATTGACTCATATATCGGCTATCCGGATTTTCTTCATCTTTGACTATTAGTTGCCGTTCGGCTTCGGATCCAATGGTTGCTGGTTGATTTGCGTTCAAGTTACGGTATCTAACTCGTTAGTGTGCTATAAAAGGTCTTACTCACAATGTTACTAAGTATGCTTCCGCTTCTGTTGCATCAAGGCATCCATTCTCCGGTTCTCATGCCTTCGACTTCAGAATTCGTTGACAAATCTAATCCGTAAGCATCCCATGTGAAGATCTTACTTGCCATGTAATTCCAGCGCTGTTGCACTCTTGGAAACTCCAGGAAGCTCGCATCGCGGTAGCCTCGTATATTCGATCAAGAGCCTAAGCTCACATCCTATTCCAACGTATCTAACTTGTAAGCATGTTATATGAAGATCACACTTACCTCGTCAAATTCCTCTAGCATAGAAGCCTGTATCGCAGCTTCGTATGTCTAACCTGGAGCTTCTGCTCCCGGCCTCTTCGTCCAATGTAGGTGAGCTTCCATTATGCCGCACATTCGGATGAAGTGCAATTCTGATAAGGTGCACATTCCGTGCTGCTTAATAATCCATACCTCCGGCCTCGAACATCTCTTTGCCGCTGGCGTATTTCGTCTGACGGGCTTGGGCTTCCTCGGAGAGTTCGGTGCGTCTCCTCCAGGCCGACTGCCGTGGTCTCGTAGAATTCTCTGCTCGATATTGACGTCTCGATAGACGGCTTCGCAGACTCTTGGTCATTCTGTATGCCGTTTGATTGATCCTTGTAAATAATCCAAATATTGTTAGCCTTGAGAACCACGCTGAACTTCGTTCCATAATAACTCCATTTCGTATAATATCTCTGATCCGGTAGCCATATTGATTGTATGCCGGTAGCCCCATCGCAAGGCTTCGTTTCCATGATAAATCCTCGGCGTCGTAATCATTGACTTCTCTCGTGTACATCACCGTAACAGTGCTTCCGGTGCGGTAGTCGATTGCAGTGGGGGTCGTTTATGAATTCCCGGTAATGTTATCCCCCTCTTTGTGGTCAGAGCTCAGTCAACGACTTTCCAATTCTGTTGCTGATCCTCGTATCGATTCTCTTGTCGATCCTAATACTTCCAATTGCCATCGTGGTTCGATATGTAAATATCCATAGATCATAGCCGGGATCTTGATTCCGATCATTTCGTCGGTATGTCCTAAATTTTCAGATCTACGTATCTGCACTCAATTGCTAGTCTCGCAACTTGCCATCTAAAATAAAACTCTTAAGGAAAGGGGAAAGTTCCAAACGTAACCTCGTCTTGCGATATAAGTAAATTGACTTATCGTCATCCATATCCAGCCATCTCCGTATGAGGTTATAAGCACCGCAGAGGTGCAGCTTCGTGAATATCCTGGCCTCGCACACAGTCAAGCATCTCTGAGATCAACGGAAGGGGATACTGATTCTTCACCGATGCTAAGTCGAGCGCGCGGTAATGGACACAAAGTCTTAGGCCACCATCCTTCTTTTTTGCACAGAGAATAGGTGATGACCGCTGAATAAACCCATTGGCTAGGTTTGCCTCGATGTAAGCCTTTTTGGCGTCCTCAATTCGAACTCCGATAAATTGTAAATCCGCCAATGACCATCCGTCCCCGACTATTCGTTTCTGGATTGTGCAAATTTGCACTCGTACGGTCCAAATTTCGTAGCTTCTCCTGTAGCTCTGTATGTTCTCTAAAGGCCTTCTTTACTGACCTCCACGTAGTTAAAGTCCCCTTCGACACAACCGCTGCCTCTCATCGCACTCCCGTAATCCACCCGGTGACATAATGTCCATCATAAGAAAATACCCACTCATTGATCCGACCATATGGCATGGGATCTTTAAGTCCAAATCCACGATCCGGCTGTTGAGCACGCGATCTTATTCCACGCTATTTCGGGAATACCACTCCGCGCCACCATAACAGATCATTGTAGAGCAATAGGCTCGTTCGATCATAACCACCAAAAGAATGCCTCATTGCGCCATGGTGACTGTTGCAGTCTGCGCTCATCTGTCCATTGGAAAATCGTCTTTTGATTGACTATCATTTCGATTGTCTTTTCATCAATTTGGAGGTAATTCATTGCGGTAAAGAATTCGTAAGTCGTATGTGGCTTGTATAGCCTCCGCAGCACTATCGGTGCATTCAGCGTTCCGAGTGCTTTTTCGACACTCCCGCCGGTAATCGGAATGCTCGATGGCGATTCTTATCATATGTGAAACTCGTTTCTGACGTCCGTACGGGTTCGTATAACTCCATAACTCTGTGGTGTCAAATACGATCGCTGCGACCGTATTAGTGCCATCATTTTGTCTGCTACCCTTTATTTCGTCACACTAATTGTTGCGTATCGATAACTACTTTCTTCTCGGTCGTGCCGCCGTAGTTTTCTTGGTTCATTTAGCTTCAGCCTAAATTTGTCAACATGCAGTAGTGGAGCATAATCGTCGCTCGCGTATCGTTCGTTCAATGCCTATTCCGGCCCACATTGCAACGTTTGACGTAATGAGAATATCTGCACTTGCTTATCCTGGTTAGGTATTCCTGATGGCTTTCAAACCGTGCATCGTGTTTGTCGCCGGATCGACGATGTCGAGTTTCGTAATGTCGTCGATGGCTTGACATCGTTCGCCCATTCAAACTTCAGCATGCCATATGCCCATCCTGCTTCACAGCTTTGTTCGTTGTGTGTGCTCTGCGCCTCCTGCTCCGTTGTATATACCTTCATCTGTGCTGCGTAACCTGGATGTCTGCCACCCAGTTTCACTCGATCAACACCATCTTCACTCGATCAACAACCGCCAGCTCATACCCAGCTTAACTCGCTCACCACCATTCAGTGTCGCTCGATCAAAAACCACCTTCTCCTGCCCAGCTTCGCTCGATCACCACTATCTTTATTCATTCAACAACCGCCATCTTCTCTCAATCACCACCATTTTCTCTCGATCAACAACCCCCAGCTCCTACACAGCTTCACTCGCTCAACACCAGCCAGCATCACTTGATCAAAAGCCGTCATCTCCTACCAAGCTTCATTCAATCACCACCATCTTCATTTGCCAGCTCCTACCTATCATAGCTAGATCACCATCAGCCCTCTTTTCTTGATCAACCGCTGCCAACTCCTACCCAACTTCGCTCAATCGCCACCAGCCAGCTTCGTTCAATCACCACCAGCCAGCTTTGTTCAATCACCACCAGCCAGCTTCGCTCAATCAACAGCCGGCAGCTGCTACCCTGCTTCGCTCAATCGCCACCAGTAATCTTTGCTCAATCAACTGCTGCCAGCCCCTACCCGGCATTGCTCAATCACCTTCGCTCGATCAACAGCCACCAGCTCCTACCCAGCTTCGCTCGATCACCACTTGCTATCTTTGTTCAATCAACAGCCGCCAGCTCATACCTAGCTCCGCTCGATCACCATCAGCCAGCTTCGCTCAATCAATAGCCGCTAACTCCTACCCAGCTTCGCTCAATCACCACCAGCCAGTTTCGTTCAATCACCACCAGCCAGCTTCGCTCAATCACCACCAGCCAGCTTCGCTCAATCACCAGCCGCCACCTCCTACCCGGCTTCACTCGATCACCACTGTCTATCTTTGCTCAATCAACAGCCGCCAGCTCATACCTTGCTCCGCTCGATCACCATCAGCCAGCTTCGCTCAATCAACAGCCGCCAGCTCCTACCCAGCTTCGCTCGATCACCACTAGCTATTTTTGTTCAATCAACAGCCGCCAGCTGCTACCTAGCTTCGCTCGATCACCACCAGCCAGCTTTATTCAATCACCACCAGCCAGCTTCGCTCAATCACCACCAGCCAGCTTCGTTCAATCACCACCAGCCAACTTCGCTCAATCACCACCAGCCAGCTTCGTTCAATCACCACCAGCCAGCTTCGATCAATCAACAGCCGCCAGCTCCTACCCAGCTTCTCATAATTACCACTATCCATTATTGCTCGATCAACAGCTGCCAGTATCTACCCAGCTGCGCTTAATCACCACCAGCCTGCTTCATTCAATCAACAGCTGACAGCTCCTACACTGCTTTTCTCCATCATAACCGCCAGTTCCTACCTAGCTTCGCTGTGACACCGGGAGTGTCACACCAGGTTTACCCGGCCAAAGCAGTATCCGTACTTTATTCGGGACAGCTTCGGAGGTAGGTTGGGAGCTTCACTCGGGATGTGGAAATCACTAAAAGGTTCTGAACGAAAAGAATAGGCTTTCTAAATGCGTATATTGTTAAGGCTTGTTCTCCTCGCTGAGAAGGTGATGATTCTGCCTTTCTACCCTCGAAGAACTCGGAGGTCTTTATACCTCTTTCTTCGCTTTCTAACAAATATGGTGCACGCGGCCATAAACCTACAACTCGGGTATACGACGGACTAACTGTGATTAGCTAGAGGGTTTGAACTCTGAGTTTATTTACAAACCTTATTAATCAGACACAGATTCAAAAGCATGTACGGTTCCTGGTACAGCTGGATATTGAAGTGACCGAGACCTCTTTGCTTCCCTAGCACCCTGAAGTTGCAATTTGCGTCTTTTTGTAGTTGGTGTGCTGTGAACTGGAGTAGAGAGGAAACTGCAAGACTTCCATCAAAGATGGGCAATTAACTTTACTCTACTATACCAACATCAGTAAAGGCCAAACTCTAACGAAACCGCATACAGTACCATTCAATGAGGAGAATAGCTGCAGCATTAGTGTCAGACCTTCAAAGAGAAAACCACTCTGTAAGGTTGTTGAGAATCATCGTTTGTATCTAGGTACAAAGCCAATAACAATAATCTCAGCGCCTTCTTCCTCAGCAATCAATGCTGTGAATTTGCAGCAAACGGCAACCTCCGAGTTGTAGGTTTATGGCCGCGTGCACCATACTTCTAACTACGCTTTTCTCTAGAGCTCCCATACCTAACCTCCGAACCAATTTCCCTCGCAACTACCGCAGGCCTCCATCTCCCGATCCTTGTATCGTCTTTACCGTCGTTAGATTATACTCGGACCATTGGTATCCTTTATGACATCAGTCCCGCGGCTTCTGCCTTCGGACCAGTGGTATCCTTTCTTTCTAGCGACCTCCAGGCGAATAGTCTTCGTTCGATAGAGAGTAGCTTCGTTGTTCGGAGCGGTGCAATCTCTAGCTTCGGTACAGAGTAGCTTAGCTGTTCGGGGCGGTGCATTCTCTAGCTTCGTCTAGCAGAGAGTAGCGTCGCTTACTCGGAGCGGTGCTTTCTCTAGCTTCGTCTAGTAGAGAGTAACTTCGCATATTCGGAGCGGTGCTTTCTCTAGCTTTCGTTGTTTGGAGCGGTGCGTTCTCTAGCTTCACTCTTCGGAGCGGTAGCTTCGTTCGGTAGAGAGTAGCTTCGCTATTCGGAGCGGTGCTTTCTCTAGCTTCGTGGTTTGGAGCGGTGCGTTCTCTAGCTTCGTCTGGTGGAGAGTAGCTGCGTTCGGTAGAGAGTAGCTTCGCTATTCGGAGCGGTGCTTTCTCTAGCTTCGTGGTTTGGAGCGGTGCGTTCTCTAGCTTCGTCTGGTGGAGAGTAGCTTCGTTCGGGAGAGAGTAACTTCGCTATTCGGAGCGGTGCTTTCTCTAGCTTCGTGGTTTGGAGCGGTGCGTTCTCTAGCTGCGTCTGGTGGAGAGTAGCTTCGCTATTCGGAGCGGTGCTTTCTCTAGCTTCGTGATTTGGAGCGGTGCGTTCTCTAGCTTCATCTGGTGGAGAGTACCCTCGCTATTCGGCGCGGTGCTTTCTCTAGCTTCGCTCTGCTCTCCGAGACGAGTGATAGCCGATAACATCTCAATCGGGCACGTCGCGGGTGATAGTGTGTGTCCCCGCTCCGAGGGTATTATGCTAGGTATAACATTCGCTTGGTCACAACCGACCATAATCGTATGATCCACAACCTACTCAAACTCTTGCATCATACTACCCATCTTCTTTCTGTTTCCGTCGGGTTACATTCTCACCCGACCATCGGTTTTCGGTTTACGTACTCAACACCATAAGCACTCAGTATGTCCATGTCCAGCCCCCATCCAGCCTGTTGAGATCATGTGCAGCCAGTCCATCCAGATCGTGTCCAGCCAGCCGAGAGCTAATTTGACCAGATCGCTTACAGCTAGCCCGTCGAGATCGTGTCCAACCAGCCTCCAGCCAGTTCATTGAGATCATATCCAGCCGGCCTCCACTCAGTTTGTTTAGATCGTGTGCAGCCAGCCTCCAGCCAATTCGTTGAGGTCGTATCCAGCCAGCATTCAGCCAGTTCGTTGAAATCATGCCGTCTCGATCATATCCAGACAGCCTCCAGTTTGTCCGCCCAGATTGTGCCAGCCAGCTGAGAGCTAATCCGTCTAGATCGTATCTAGCAAGCCCATCCAGATCATTTCCAGCCAGCCGCCAGTCAGCCCGTTTCGATCGTCTCCAGCCAGATGAGAGCTAATCCATCCATATCGTGTCCAGCCAACCGAAAGCTAGCCCGCATCGATTGTGCCCATCAAGCCAAGAGTTGGTCCATTGAGATCATCTCCAGTTAGCCAAGAGCAAGTTTATCCCGACCTCGTCTAGCCAGCTGAAAACCAGCCTATGGAGATCGTTTCTAGCCAACCAAGGGCCAGTCCATCCCGATCCCGACCAGCCAGCCGAAAACCAGCCCGTCCAGATTGTGTCGAACAAGCAGCCAGTCAGCCTATCCAGACCGTGTCCAGCCAGCCTCCAGCCAGCCCGTCTCGATCGCCTGCAGCCAACCCAGCGCCAGCCCATTCAGATCCCCTCCAGCTAGCCTCCAGCCAGCCTGTCCAGATTGAATCCAGGTCGCCTTCAGCCAACCTGTCTTGATCGTGTCCAGCCAGCCGAGAGCCTGTCCGACTCGATTGTGTCCGGATAGCCTCCAGCCAGTCCGTCTCGATCGTGTCCAGCTAGCCAAGAGCTAATCCGTCTAGATCGTATCCGGCCAGCCCATCCAGATCGTATTCAGCCAGCACTTCAGATTGTCTCCAGCCAACAGCCAGCCAGCGCATCCAGATTGCCTCCAGCCAGCCCGTCCAGATCAATGTCCAGCCAGCCCCCAGTCAGCGCGTCCAGATCATCACCAGCCAGCCGAAGCCAGCCCATGGAGATTGTGTCCTGGCAGCCAAGAGGCAGTCCATCCAGATCGCGTCCAGCCAGCCGAAAACCAGCCCGTCCAAATTGGGTCCAGCCCGCAGCCAGTCAGCCCATCTACATCGTGTCCAACCAGCCGAGAGCCAGCCCGTCTCGATCGTCTCCAGCCAGCGGAGAGCTAATCCATCCATATCGTGTCCAGCCAACCGAAAGCTAGCCCGCCTGGATCGTTTCCAGACAGCCGAGAGCCAGTCCGTCCAGATCATCTCCAGCCAGCCGAAAGCCAGCCCTTCGAGATGGTGTCCAGCAAGCCGCGAGCTAGCCAATTCAGATCACGTCCAGCCAGCCGAAAACCAGTCCGTCCAGATCGTGTCCAGTCGTCAGCCTGCCCATCCACATCGTGTCCAACCAGCCCAGTGCCAGTCCGTCCGGATTGCATGCAGCGAGCAAGGTGAGAAAGCAAGTGGTGGAGTTGGCATAATATACACAGCGCCTCACTGGTAGATAGATAGATAAGCCCTTTTGGCACCAAATAATTAGAATCACCCTCTTTCTTTCTTTCTCTCTTTCTCTAGAACCGCACGTTCGAAAACGCACTAAGTTAGTGGATTCGTGATGACCTTCGTTCGTTGAGTATCTTGATTCCTTGCTCACCCTCTCCCTTCGCTCCTCGATCTAACCGCCCATGCTAGCATCTGTTGGAACGGTTCTTAGAGTATGTCAACACGTGCTTTGGGTTAGGGTTGGCGATCTCAAGTGTATTTAGCTAGGTGTCATCTTAGACTTAGACAATAAAATCGCTTCACTGAGAGTCGGTTCAACAGCATCCACACTGACCAATCAACTTGCTTCCGTCCACCCAAGACATGGACTTAAGCAAAATGATTGGCCGCCGTTAAACTAAGGGTGGCGAAGCCGCCTCCATTGCTAGTACTTATAAAGACTCTTTGCATATGCAATCGGTAGCTCTAAAATCCGTATGATTTCTCATTCGGATGTGTCGCGATGCGTCGAAACGGGGTAATTCATGAAATCCCGTGAGCGAAACGTATCAAATTAATAAAGAGCGATAATAGTGTAAGAGCGTACAGCCGTGTACGGCCTCGTATAAGAGTATAAGGGTAGATACGGTTGCAAACGTGGATATATGAATATAATAGAGTAGTATGTTGGTAAGATTATCGCTGGAGTGCAATTGCACTCCCGCGAAGTGACTATATCCTGGGCGGTTACCCGGCCGCCATTACAGTCGCGTGCAGGTTGTATATTCAATAATAAAGAATGACAATGAGCTATATTTAATTAGGACCTATTTTGCAATATTGATAAATCGAGATTTAATAATTGCCGATACTCACTTTCGGAGATAGTATGGATGCATCATTACAAACTATTTCATCGATAAAAGCAGTTGAAACTTCGAATATTTGCACGAAATATATGAAATCTGTCGTGCTCAAGGGGTTGTGCAACCAATATTCGTTGACGCTCCGTTGACGCTCACTTTTAGTCCTGCAGTCTATGTTTCTTATTGTGGAAAAACAATAGATATGATTGTAATAGCGGACTTTAATGCTTATTCAAAACAAATATGCCGTGCGTTACAGATTAATCGTGATTTGATTCTTCCAAGCTTGGTTGCTCGAGTGAATCAGAAAACATTTATATGTCAATAAAGGCAGTCAAAACTGCAATTATACTCATAGAGCTCACACAATCCGACGCACTAGAGATGCTGTGCCACCAAAAATCATTGATGCTCTGTTGACACTCACGTTTACACCTGCAGCCTATGCGTTTTATTGTGCGACAACAATAGATATGATTGTAACGGCGGGCTTCAATACTTATCCAATATGAACATACTGTGCGATACGGATATATCGTGATTTAATTCCTCCAAGCTTGGTTGCTTGAGTGAATCAGTAAAAATTGATTCGTTGATACAGGCAGTCAAAAATGTAATTACACTGATGGTGCTCACACAATCTGATGCGCTAGAGATGTTGTGTGACCAAAAATCGTTGACGCTCTGTTGACGCCCACTTTGACTCCATGCAGCCTATGTGTTTCAATGTGCATCTACAATAGATATGATTGTAACAGCGGGCTTTCATACTGATTCAATAAAAACATATCGTGCGATAAGGCTTAATCGTGATTTAATTCGTCCAAGTTTGGTTGCTCGAGTGTATCAGTAAAAATCGATTTGGCAATAATGGCCATCAAAACTGAAATTATACTCCCAGTGCTCACACAATTTGATGCGGTAGAGATGTTGTAAAACCACAAATCGTTGACACTCCGTTGATGCTCACTTTCAGACTTGTAGCCTAATTCAATGATCGTGCATTTACAGCATATTCATACGTAAAGGCAAGCATTCATTCTTATTTAAGTAAGAAATATTGTACGATACTGATATATCATGATTCAATAATTGCTGATACTTACTCTCAGACCTAGCATGTAAGCATTATTAAAACTCACTTCACAGATTCAATTCCATTTTATTCACTATTATATTGCTCATTTTGACAGCCGCAACTCAACAATAGATCGAATATGGAAATTCATTAAGTGTGCCCAATAAACCCACCCGCCTATTCCCCTTTATTGGTAATATCTTCATCATCACTGTCGTTCTCTTTGAAATAATGATTAGTAATTATTCATGTGAGAGGGGGGACTGGAGTGCATACCTGACATATCCTTGACGCACTCATCAGTACTGGAGCCATCATAATTAGAATTGTCTTCGTCTTCTGTATCGTCAAGTGTGGTAAATTGATTCAAAATGCTGAGATGAAGCACTCGTTTCGGACTATGTTGTACTGCTCAGGCTGCCTATAATCCAGCGGTTCCGGATACTACTGGTGATGCCGAGACTGTTGGTACTGTAGTGGTCCTAGGCTTTGTGCCTTTGCGCCTCCAGCGAGTAACATAATTTCGAAGAATCTTGTTTGGGCAACGAAGGCAGCCATTCAAGTGATTTTCATAGATCATGAATGGATGCTTTTCAATGACCGCCTTCACACTCTTATGGCCTGGCAACTCAACACCCCTTCTCTTTTCTCTCGAAACTCTGCTCGAGGATTTTTAATCAAATTCTAAGTGTCTTCGATTGCAGCATGCGATATGCCATGTTTGGGCATATTGACCATGTTGAGTGCGATGCGCATATCAGCCTGCTCAAGCTGTACACGCCCACCTTGCCTAGCCATTGTTGCGGACATTTTAAAAACCTACTAAAATTCAGTTGTCGTAATTCAAATTGAACATTAGAAAAATCAGTTACTTCAATCATATACTCATCTGAGGCCTCCTCTAATGCTCTTAAGGATGATTGTGTCCACTCCCAAGGTCGTTAGTCACAAAATGCGTCTGCAAAAACTCTGGAGTTGACAACATCATGGTGCTCAATCTCATGGAGTGTTCGGACGAATGCCTTGGTAGACCATGGAGGGTTGCCCTTTCGGCTCTGGTTGAACTGTTCACGTAGTTCCGAACGGATTGCAGCTAATTATATCTGATTAGTTCACTGTTGTGCTTGCAGATTGGGTGTTATACATCCTATTGAATGGTTTTCACTGTTGTTCTTGGCACCAGTTTTGCATACAATGTTCAACTTTTCGTCCTCATGCATATTTCTTGTTGCAATATCAGCTGCAGTTCGGTGAGGATTCTGGGCGTGACGTTGCAGAAAAGTGCATTGAACGCATGTAGTCGATGTAGAGGCGGGCGTTGGCGCGGTTACATTCTCCAATTGACTGCTAGAATCAGTTGCTTGTGGTTGAGCCATTGCATGGGAATATGGTAAGTGAAGAGAGAAGAATTCGAGTTTGGAGAAGAGGAAGAACCTGATGAATATATAAGAATTGATGCGAATATCAAGTGGAATCTTAGTTTTTAACTGTCAATATACACATTATCGCATTGTAGTATTTCACGATGGACCCTGCTGTGGAAGGCTGCAGAATCGCAAGGATATTGGCCTGTTTCAAACCCTTCTAATTGTTGGCAGTTAATAACACATATAGCTGAACAGCTGGCAATATGAAACCTTTGAGTCAGTAACCGGTGGTTGTATGTTCGGGGTAATAGCCATTAAAACTGAATACATGTCATGTGCAACAGTTTCTGCTGCCAAGTTGAACGGATGTTGGATAAAGGTTGAGCATTTTTCCAAGCTGTTGCAGTCATAGCGCCGGCCTATAGGATCATTTTGGAAGAATAACTCTAACTATAAAGACCCACCTTTCCACCTCCGTCCAACTTCCAACATCTCCTCCACAAACCAAGTTCACATGAACCACACCACAGAGCAACAAATATCGTTCAGACTCCTAAACAAAACCTTTCGGCACTTCTGGCAGGCAAACAATGCAAATCAACCATGCGCGCAACAACACGACGTCAAAAGCGAACAAAGGTAGGAATGGTGTCGAAGCAGAACGGGTCCGAGGGCCTGGCGCTCTGGGCAGTTCCCATTCCAAAAAGAGGCGTGCAGCTGAGCTCCGACCTGAATCATACTTTGTGAGCAAGGAAGCAAAGGAGATGTGGATTGAGGCATTTGTGCAGAGTGAAACAGCAGCAGCAAGACAGAGGATTGCGGAAGCAGAAGCGACAGTGGAGAGAGAGCAGGACTCTGTATTAAAATGAGCAGCGGCTGGTACAACTAAAATAACATTCAAAGAGATGCTGGAAGCAATTGGAGATAGTGTTGAGGATATCGCAACTTTGGATGATGAAGATGATGATGATGAGGAAGAGAATGCAGAGGACAATGACGAAGCAGAGCTCAGTGATGAAGATGAATCTGGTTGGGTAGTTGGCACAATAAACAATTCGGTACAGGAACGACTTGATACCATTCGGACGAAGCGGATGAAGCTCGAGAAATTGACTACACAAGGATGAGCAGATGCAGAAAATTACTTTTGTGAGCGCAATAGGAAGTACAGCACTGCAGAATTGATGGTTCCGGCATTGGTTACTCCGAATACCATTACGAATTTAGCCAAAGCAGTTGTGTTCGGATATTGTATAGATGCGACAACGTTATCTATGCTCCAACCACCATCTCCACCTGGAAGTAGTCATTTGCGACTAGGCATTGGCAAACCTAATGAGACTGTTGATACATTTTGTCAGTCAAAACGGTTGAATCGGTGCACAATTAGCCCGTGCAATTATTTTCATCTACTAACTATTCTCCAGATATCCGATTTAGCAGAAAATATGGGTACGGATCATGGTAGCCTGTAGATATAGATTGTTGTATAGTCATAGATTGTCATATTGGTGTTTTTGACAGTGTCTCATATGCAAATGCTGTTTTTGCCCTATTTTTATATTTGTTAGTTTTCTATAATTTTAGTGACAATGTTGTGAGAAATAAAAAAAATCGTCTGTATATGTGCAAGGATAGTGCCGAATGTATCAACTTCAAGTACACTTAATATAGAAGATACACTGCCTATCAGCATGATTGAGTCAAGTAAATTTATTTCCAGATTGAAAAAAAAAGCTTAATTGACACGTAATGTGCCACTGGAATTTTATATCAGTGTTGTCATATTTGCGTGACACATTGCGGTCTGATCGCATACCCAATCAGGTTGAAAAACCATCGTCATACATAATTCAAATTAAACTTCAGCTGCCTAACCTGCCGCTCAGGCCCTGTACACATGGTGGCAATCTCACAAAGTCCTTAGGGAGACAATGAATATTTGGCAGAACCAGCTGGGTGACGAAAGTGTGCTATATGATACAAACTTACATTATTAACCATACACCGCATAAAGCCGGTCGTAAGCGGTATAATGTTAAAAAACTATGTTTCAATAGCTACGCAAACTGTCCATCAAATGTCAAATAGTAGTACCATTATGCATAGTATATAGTAATATTGAAACAGGTAGTACAACAGTTTAAAAATCATCGAAAACATATATTCTTATTGAATACGTATGAAAGCCTGCTGATACAATCAAATATACTGCATTTGCCTGACAAGATATGTGGACTGCAGGACTCAAGGTGACCGTCAACGGAGTGTCAACAATGTTTTGTTGCACAACATCTCTAGCATGTCAGATTGAGTGGGTTCCTTCTGTGTAATTGCATTTTGACTGCCATTATCGACAAATCAATTTTTAGTGATGCACTCGAGCAACCTTTGAAACGTAGCTTGCACAAATTAAATCAAGATTAATCCGTATTGCACGGTATGTGCTTATTGAATAAGTATGAAAGCCCACTGTTACAATCATATCTATTGTTTTTCCACAATATAACGCATGGACTGCAGGAGTAAAAGTGAGTGTCAACGGAGCGTCCACAATTTTTGGTGGCACAACAATTCTAGTGTGTCAGATTGTGTGAGCTCTACAAGTATAATTGAAGTTTTGACTATCTGTATCGACAAATCAAATTTTACTGATGCACTTGAGCAACCAGGCTTGGAGAAATTAAATCACGATTAATTCGTATTGTACGGCATATTCTAATTGAATTAGCCTGAAAGCCTGCCATTATAATCATAGTTATGAAGTTTGCATAATTAGACACATAGACTGTAGGACTGAAAATGAGTGTCAACGGAGTGTCAAGGATTTTTCGTTGCACAACATCTCTAGTGCATTAGAATTGGTGGGCTGTGGGAGTATAATTGCAGTTTTGACTGCCTTTATCGACAAATGGATTTTTACTGACGCACTCGAGCAACCAAGCTTGGAGAAATTAAATCATGATTAATTCATATCGTATGGCATATTCTGATTGAATAAGCATGAAAGCCCGCCATTACAATCATATATATTAATTATGCATAATGAGATATGTAGACTATAGGACTACCAGTGAACGTCAATAGAGTGTCAACAATTTTTGGTCACACAACATCTCTAGCACATCAGATTTTGTGAGCGCCATATGTGTAATTGCAGTTTTAACTGCCTTGATCGAGACATTAATTTTTGATGATGCACTCGAGCAACCAAGCTTGGAGGAATTATATAACGATCAATCTGTATCATACGCCATATTCTTATTGAATAAGCATGACTGTCACGGTTGTATCGAGTGAAGATCGAAGAAGGAATAAGGATCGATGAAGGGTAAAGGGAATTCGAAGAAGAACAGGTTTTGTTTGAAAGAATCAGGTTTTGTTGAATGGAATCAGGTTTTGTTGGAAGGAATCAGGTTTTGTTGGTTGCGTTGTAAATATGGTGTGATGGTTATGGTGTAAAACCGCGGGTTGACAGGGTTGCGTATATAGTTGGGTTGAGTTAGGATGTATTTTGGAACGAGTGAGTAAAGGTGACGACGATCGCGTTAACTGTATATAAGGATGCTGGATTTGCGGAGGATAGGTTTGTTCTTCACTCGTTCTCTAGTCTACAAAACAATCAATAGCTTCGGCACCAACCTTTGTTCACTTCGGTGATTCCGGATTTCGAGTCTCTTGCTTGTTACGCAGTACCTGCGATCAGTGCACCACCGCACAATACCCATATCTTAGTTTGGTTTTTATAACCCCTAGAACTCCGAGCCTTGAATCCCTGACAGAAGAACGAGTCTACAATCGATTCTACCGGTTATACTTCAATATATGTGCCGCTATTCTCACCCAAGCGGTTGTTACTTCTGCCACAGACCCTGCAACTCCTTTTGCTCCGTATTTAAATCAGTTAGAAAATTCGAAAATAAGCTCACAGTACACAGCTTTTGGAGACACTCCTGCGTTGTGTGCCTGTGGAAACATCGACAAGAAGGATCCACACTGTTTTAAATGCCAGCATACGACAGCAATCAACCCCAACATTCACGAATCAACTTCTTCGACCCAGCCGGCCGAACCATCAGTCTTATTGAAAGCGAACCTCTGAACGCTTCTGATAGCATCGACGCTATCCCCAACGAACCCGAGGAACCCTTGGAAGCATACTTCTGGGACGAACCACAAGTGGTGTCTCCTTGGAATAGCTATTGGACAGAAGCTGCAAGCAATGGAGGAGGACTCCAAATCAACGATGCAGTATTCAAGAACTTCTGGACCCAGTATAACAGTCTTCACGTCGATTGCCAGAACAACGAACCTTGCCACTGCGAACACAACTGCGGAGGAACACATACAACAATCGGCAGAGCAGCAGAAGCTCAATCAACAAAAACCAAATCCACTGTTAAGGCAACACAGAAGGACATAGAAAGTCAAATCTCGTGGACAGACTACCACGAGCGAAAAGCAAATAAGGGAAAGGGAGATGATCAAGAATCACACCCAGCCCCTCTACCAACCCCGCTGATCATCATAACAACACCCAGCACAGACGAGGTGTTTATTCTGGTAGATGGTCAACCCATTCCTAGAAGCAGAAATCGAAGCGGCAGTTCAACAAATCCAAGACAATATAGACGAAGTCCGAGACTGTTTGACAGACCCTCGCCTCCTCACAGCCGCGTCTCTACATCATCAGAAAGATGTCTGGAGAAACCTCAAGACCAGCTCGCGATGTCACGATGACTGGAGCTTTACAAGCAGAGCTGGAAATCGTGGCAGAAAATAACATAGAAGACATGAACGAACCACAGCTCCAGAACCACATCACGGACATCAACAGAGGGCTAACAACACTGAGCCAACTACCAACAACCAGCAGATTGTACGAATTACTCAAGGAACGGCAATCTGTGAAGAATGCGGAAGCACGAATATCGGAGTTGTTGGTAGAAGGAGACAAAGTCGTCCAAGAGAGGGACAACTTGAAACAGGAACTACTGCTTACTCAACAAGCAGCGACCACTGCGGAAACACTGAAGGCATGCGAGCATGGGGATCTGGAAGAAGAAGTCCGGATTGTAAAACAAACACTGGAGGAAGCAAACCCAGACCTGGCGGAACTAAGAAAAGATCTGGAAGATGCTCAGGCTCAAATGGGGATATTTAGGGATCTGGCGGAGGAAAATCGACAACAGGTAACCAGGATCCTGAAGTTAACTGAAGGAAGAAGGGGAGAAACAGGAGAAAGGACGGACAGGAAGGAACGAGAGGAAAAGGTGAACAACATCACCAGCTTCTCAGGAGAAGATAGGAAGGAACTTCGAGGATGAAAGGTGCAGCTGGCATTAATGATAGCCGGAAAACCGAAGGCATTCGGCAACAAACAGAAGAAACTGAGGTATGCAGTTGGATGTCTGAAAGAAGTGGCTCTGGCACAGTTAATGCCACACTGTGACGAAATCTAAGGGGAAGTCAAGCTCAATACCCTGAAAGACCTAGTTGACCTGCTGGATGTAGCATTCGGAGATCAAGACAGAGCAGCAACCGCAAAGAGGGAACTGGACAAACTCAGGCAACGAGACAGCAAATTCTCACAGTACTACGCAGAATTCCAAAGATACGTGGTAGACACCAAATGGAACGAAGATGCGCAATTAGACGCATTACGAAATGGATTATCCAACGAGCTCAAAGACTCTATACAACATATCGAGGAGCCAGAAAGCATGATCTAATTCGTCAAAATGGTGTCAAAAAGAGATTCACAACTGAGAAGGAGAGCGGCGGAAAAGAAATCTGGGAAATGGGAAGGTTACAAGAAGTCCGATTCGACAACCAACACCACATCCGCCCCAGACTCAGCACCCGCGGGATCGGTGGCAGGCTATCATGACCCCGCTCCAATGGATCTTTCAGCAATAAAAGGAAAAAAGATCACACCTCAGGAAAGGAAGAGACGAAGAGAAGGGGGATTATTTATGTACTGTGGGGATAGCAGACATTTCGTGGCATTATGCCCAAGGAAGCTAAAGACAGCGTCAGGACAAACGGAAGTGACACCGTTTAGGAAGGCAGTAAATGAAGCAGATACAGACTTGACAACAGGAAAAGGAAAGGAAGTGGAATCGGGAACAGTTCAGTCCAGAGCAATAAGGATAGCAATTGCGCTGGAAACGAATCTCCTTCGTCAGTTAATGCTAGTTTTGGTATTTCGCAGTTTTCTATATCAAGCCCAGAAATAAAAGAGTCTTCTATGGAAAGCAAACATCTCGTTGTGAAATGCTCGCTGAAAATAGAAGACAAGTTCATTGATACCCACGCTTTGATAGACTGCGGAGCTACTGGAATAGCATTTATTGACAAAGATTTCGTCCACCATCATCAATTACAAGAACAAGAACTAAATAAATCAAGAGAGTTAGAAGTTATTGATGGAAGGCCCATCGAATCAGGAACCATCCCCACTATGGCAAAATTGAACTTAGGTATACACGGACATCAGGAGCAGTTACCAGCATTCAATACAAAACTTGGACACTATCCAATCGTACTTGGATTACCATGGCTACAACTTCACGATGTTACAGTCAAATTCCAAAACACAGGAATAGGATTCGAAAGCAATTACTGCCAGAAGCACTGCCAACATCATTCGAGCATATGGGTATGGGGAAATCATATGGAAACAACGGAATCTGATGGATCAAAACTGGACATATGCGCCATAGCAGCAGCCCCATTTATGAGACGGAATGAGAAGGAGAAACTCAAGGTGTACGCGGTAACCTTATATGAAATGAACAAGGCCCTAGAAGTGAAGGACCTTCAAGAAAAACCGCTGGTACAGTTAATTCCTAAGGAATATCATGAGTTTCTCCCCCTCTTCGATAAAGTAATCGCTGAAAGGCTATCACCTCACAGACCGTACGACCATAAGATTACACTCCAAGACGGATTCACACCACCCTTTGGACCAATATACAGCCCGGCAAGAGAAGAACTTCAGGTCCTGAAAGAGTGGATTGAAAAGAATTTGTCAAATGGATTCATCAGATCGTCATCATCACCATGTGGAGCACCGGTGATGTTCGCACCTAAACCGAATGGAGGCTTACGACCATGCGTGGACTATCGAGGACTCAATGAAGGAACCATAAAAAATCGATATCCGTTACCATTAATCCAGGAAACCCTGCTCAGGTTATCACAAGCCAAATGGTACACCAAACTGGACGTCCGAGATGCCTATAACATGATCAGAATAGCAGAAGGAGACGAATGGAAAACGGCGTTTAGGACTCGCTATGGCCTGTTTGAATCCCTCGTTACGCCCTTCGGACTCACCAATGCACCAGCTAGCTTTCAGGAATTTATTAACGATACTCTTCGCCCCTTTCTGGACATTTTCTGTACGGCATTCCTGGACGACATCCTTATTTACCGTGACAATTTAAAAGAACATAAGAAACACGTCACAGCAATAATGACGACGCTTAAGGAGGCTGGTCTGTATCTGAAAGCGGAAAAAATGCGAGTTTCATCTACAGGAAGTGAAGTACCTGGGATTGATTGTTGGGGTAAATAGGATTAGAATGGATCCGGAAAAAGTAACAGCAGTGAAGGAGTGGGAAGCACCTGGCAAGCTCAAGGAAGTTCAAGCATTTTTAGGATTCGCAAACTTCTACCGAAGGTTTATAAGAAACTATAGCAGGGTGGTCCAACCATTAACCAAACTTACGAAGAAACAGGTACCTGTTCACTGGGGCCCCGATCCAAAAAGAGCATTTGCCGAATTGATGGAAGCATTTACAACAGCACCAGTCCTAGCACACTTCGATTACGAAAAGGAAATTGTCCTGGAACCCGACGCATCGAGTTATGTATCCGCTGGAGTATTATCACAGTACGACGATCAAGGAATCCTCCATCCAGTGGCATTCTTTTCAAAGAAACATACACCAGCGGAAGAAAATTACGCAATCTATGATCAAGTGCTGGGAGCCATCATTCAAAGTCTGGAACAATGGCGGCCGCAATGCTAAGGGTCAGTACATCCTATTGAAATACTGACAGATCATAAGAATCTCGAATACTTCATGACATCAAAGCTAGTTAATAGATGGCCAACAAGATGGTCCAAATTCCTGTCAAGATTCAAGTTCAAAATTATATACCGTCCAGGAAAACAGGGTCAGAAGCCCGATGCACTCACCAGAATGCCAGGAGACATTCCTCTGAAGGGGGGGGCAGAAAAAACCCAACAAATCGTGTTGAAAACGGAAAATCTTGATCAAATAATACAGAAGGGATTGGTGGTAGCGTTGGCGGAAGTAGTCAGCCGAGATGCAGATGCAACAAGTCCAGAGGAGTTATGGAACTGGATTCAAATGATATGCAAGGACTGCCCGTATGACAGCAGCGAAGGACTGTGTGCCAACGCCACGGAAATCGTCAGCCAAGAAATTTCGAAGTAACTTCAACTGATAAAGAATCATCACGATACACCGGCAGCAGGACATCCAGGACGAGCAAAAACCTTCGAACTCCTCAAAAGAAGTCATCAATGGCCAGGTAAGAGGAAGGATGTGGACAGGTACGTACGAAACTGCCACGTATGTCAACGCAGCAAAGCAATTCACCAGAAAATCCACAGGTGGCTCAAACCACTGGAAATACCGCAACAACCATGGAAGGATCTGAGTATGGACTTCATGGTGGGACTACCGGAAAGCGAGGGGTACAACGCCATATGGGTAGTGGTTGATAGGTTGTCAAAAATGAAACATTTAGTGCCATGTCGGGACGATACAGACGGCAAGAAGCTGGGCGAGATGTTTATATGAGAAGTATTCAAGTTATATGGTTTACCGGACACCATAGTATCGGACAGAGGACCCCAATTCGCATCAGAGTTCTGGAAACACGTTTGTAAAAGACTCGGAATCGAACGAAGGCTGTCAACCGCGTTTCATCCATAGACAGATGGACAAACAGAACGAATGAACGCCATTATGGAACAGTACCCCAGGGCCTTCGTCAATTATCAACAAAACGACTGGACACAGTGTCTACCAATGGCAGAATTCGCATCGAACAATCACGCCTCGGAAACAACAGGATGCTCACCATGCTTTGGCAATTACGGGTTTCATCCATGAATGACCTTTAGCCAACATCCGATTCAGAATGGAAACGATATCAGGGAAGTAAACGCAAATACCCTCTCCCAGAAAATGAACAATATCTTCCAACAGATGAAGGTTGAAATGACTCGAGCACAAGATATCCAAGCGGAACAAGCAGATAAGCATCGACGAGAGGGCGTGCAGATGAACGTTGGGGATCGAGTCTGGATGGACGCCAGGAACATTACAACACAATGACCCAGCAAGAAACTTGACTGGAAACGCCTGGGACCCTACAAGATTACGGAGGCCATCAGTTCGTCGGCTTATCGATTACAATAACCCAAGGACCTTCATATTCACCCAGTACAACCAATCTCCTGCTTGACCGAAGTGTCGGAAGATCCTTTGCCAGGGCAAATCGAATCCGCACCACCTGTATTTATCGTGGACGGAGAAGAAGAATACGAAGTGGAATGCATCGACGACTCAAGGATATTTCGACGACAGTTGCAGAACCTGGTCAAGTGGAAGGGCTACGATGAACAAAGCTGGGAACCAGCGGTTAACGTGGATGGGCTCCAAGCAATCGACGTTTTCCATGCGGAACAACCTGGCAAGCCCAGATCAACAGCTTTGTAGGAACGTAGCATGTGGGAGGGGGAGCTACTGTCACAGTTGTGACGAGTGAGGATCGAAGAAGGAATAAAGATCGATGAAGGGTAAAGAGAATACGAAGAAGAACAGGTTTTGTTGGAAAGAATCAGGTTTTGTTGAATGGAATCAGGTTTTGTTGGTTGCGTTGTAAATATGGCGTAATGGTTATGGCGTAAAACCGCGGGTTGAAAGGGTTGCGTATATAGTTGGGTGGAGTTAGATTGAATTTTGGAACGAGTCAGTAAAGATGACGACGGTCGTGTTAACTGTATATAACGATGCTGGATTTGCGGAGGATAGGTTTGTTCTTCACTCGTTCTCTAGTCTACAAAACAATCAATAGCTTCAGCACCAACCTTTGTTCACTTTGGTGATTCCGGATTTCGAGTCTCTTGCTTGTTACGCAGTACCCGCGATATCTGCACCACCGCACAATACCCATATCTTAGTTTGGTTTTTATAACCCCTAGAACTCCGAGCCTTGAATCCATGACAATGACAGACCGCCGTTATAATCATATTTATCAATCATGCGTAATTAGATACATAGACTGTACAACTAAAAGTGAGTGTCAACAGAGCGTCAACGATTTTTGGTCACACAACATCTCTATCATGTCAGATTGTGTGAGGAGGCTGTGGGCAAGGCTGACAGCCTTATTATTTAGTCCCTAGGCCTATGGCGCCCCCTTCACTAATCACTGGATTGCATTTTCTCCCATAATTCCTGCGAGAAGTATCTTTCCCCTAGCAATGTGCCTTCGTAGCTTCCTGATGAATTCCTTTCTTCTGTGGTTCTTTTCATGGCGTGATCGCATTGTAGGTTCGTACCTGCTCAGTACTGTATTTCCCAATCTACTTCTGACATCTTCTCCATCCCTCTTACTAGTTTCACCGTAATTTTCATTGTTTTTGCTAACGTTCCTAATGCTTGATAGTCCAAGTATACCTTGACTTTTCTTCTTACTAGGCAATATAGGTTTTTGGTTATTGCTTGGAGGATCGACCATAGTTCTCTTTCGCTTGCCGTCCATCTTTGTTGGGTTTCGGATAACTTTCCTCCTCCGAAGTTGATGTACTTAATGCCTTCCGGAGTTTCTTGGCTTATAACGTATGCGTATGCTATTCCTCCTGCGTCAGATTCTATTTCGACGGGGTATCTTTCGTCGTACTTGCTCAGTACTTCTGATGACGGGTATATTTGTTTCCAGGTTTTGTAGGCGTGTTCGTGTGCTGCCGTCCATAGTATCATTTTCCTTTCTTAGTTGCTTCTGTAAATGGGGCCAAGATCTCGTCTCCTCTAGCTTTGTAATGTATCACATATCTGGTGAATCCTGTTCGTTCCCTGCATGCTCTGGGATCTACCCATATTTTCCCTTTTTGGTCGACTTTGATTGGTCTTGGCCATGCCTTGATGAGTTCTCCTTTTTGGGGATCCATTGCTGCTCCTTGCTTGTTCAGCAAGTGGCCGCAGTACGTTACTTCCTTCTTTTTCCATTGACATTTCTTCCATCCCACTGTCAGCTTTTTCTCAATGCATCTTTGGAGGACTATTTCAGTCTTTTGGGCGACTTTCTCGTATTCTTCGTCTGAGATTATCATGTCGTCCAAATATATGCCCAGCCATGGTAGGAAATCTTTCATCCATCCCATTAACGCGCTTTGCCATACCGCCGGCGCTGTTTTGACTCCGAAAGGCATGACGTTATACATGTATGCTACGACTTTGTGTATGAACGTTGTCAGCCATCGCTTGTCATCTTTAGTTTTGATTAAATGGAATGTGTTCTTGATGTCAATGACTTCGTACCATTCCTTTCCTTTATGATGTTAGATCAGTGTGTTGACTTCTGATATGGGCCATGCGTGATTTGCTATCCATTGGTTGAGGGGTCTGAAGTTTATGCAGAATCTCTTTTCCCCGTTTTTCTTTGGGGGGAACAACGTGTTGACTGCAACTATCGGATCAGGGTTTATTTCAATCCATCCTCTTTGTAGTTCTTCAGCGACGTGTTCGTCCTTGATTCTGGTTGTTTCTGGAGAGTCATTGTCAGGATATGGTTTATATTCTGTCTTCGCATTTGCTTTTAGGATGGGGTCGAAGATGACCTCTGTCAGGGGGAGTTCTCCGTTATCGTGCTTTCTTTCGAAAGCTTCCCTATATTTGTGATATCTTTGGGGAACTTCTTCTTCCCATTTCCTTGCCTTCTTTTCCTCAGCTTGTGCAGCTGTTTTCATGTGTCGTAACATTTGTCTTGATGGGCTTCTCCCAATGTCGACTGTTTGTTCTTTGAACTCTATCCGGACTTCGTGTTCATCAAGCCAGACCATCCCGAAAATGACGGGATCCGAGCTTTCTTTGATCATATTTCATGGTACGCTCATAGGGTGTCTTTCCTTTTTTTTTTTCTCATGTTGCTATTCCGGGACTTCTTAATATTTCTTTGCTGACCGTCTTCACTGACGATGGTATTTCTTGTATTGATAGTTTGTGGTTCCTGGCGACATCTGGTGTGCATATTGATATCATGGCCCCGCAGTCTATCAGGATTTGGGTTTGTGCGTGCTTTATATAGAACGCATTCCCTTTGTTTATTGCTACCATTCTTGAGGTTGCTTTTTCAGCATGTATGTCCTCGCCTCTCATCCTTACGGAGAAAGATCTCAGAACCTCCCCTTGGGTGGTAGCTTCCCGCGGGTCCCCCTAGTGTTTCCACCAACAGCTTCCTGATTTCTCTTTTTCCCTTTGGCATTTGTCCCCAAACTTGCATGGTTTGTCTCTGGATTTCTCTTTCAGCTTCTGCAGCTGTGTTTCGCTATATTTCTTGACTTCTTCGATGGTTTGTTCATCCTCTATTTTCTTTACCACCTGTTTCACCGTTGTTTCCATTTTGTGGTATGCTCTGTACTGGGAGTCTGCTACCCATAGGAACCCGACTGCTTCTTTTCTTATGTTGAATACTCTTCCTATGGTGAGCGTCTTGAGGTAGTCTGCTGTTCGGTGTTCCAGTAGGTTTTTGAATGTTGTTCCTTCCTCATTTAGTCCTAGTCTTAGGGCCAGCCTGGACATTTCCTGGTAGTATGCATTGAAGGGTCGTTTTCCCTGAGTGCAGTTTTGGAATTGTCTGTTTAGGTCCTGGTCTTCGGTATGATTTCCGAAATGCTTGAATATGAGGTTGAAGAAGTTCTTGGTGAATTCCTGGGTGGTGATTACCCTCTCTGTACCTCCCATTTGTAGGTCGTCCTGATCGTTTTCTGACATCAATTGGGTCCAATCGACGGATCTTACGTGTTCCATTACTTTCCCTGAAGTTCTTCTGCATACGTATTCCCACGTTGGTTGGGGGCTGTTAAAGTAATAGGATTCGTCGGCCTGGATCTTCCCTTCTATGGCCTTGTTCCACCTGAAGAATTCGGATGGTTTTTCTCCCGAGAATCTGGGTGGGTCCATAATTATAGATTTTTCGGGCCGTTTGGGATGTGCCGAGTGGGTTTCTTCTAATGCTGCTTTGAGGGTTTCCCTAGCTTCGTTTAACTGTCTCTGTAACGTTGCTATCGTGTCTCGGAGGGTTTGTACTTTCTCGGTTTCGTTGCTTCCGGATGGGGTTCGCTGGATTGTTTCCCGAGCTTCTTTCAGCTCTCTCTTTGTTTTATCCAGTTCCAATTTTATTGAGATAGCTTCCTCAGTTATGTTTCTCCATTCTCTTAGTTTTTCGACCGAGGGGTTTTCTCCTAGCTCTGCTTCCAGATCTTTGGTATATTTTTGTAGTGTCCCTAACTCCCTCAGGGCTGCGTCATACTGGTCGTCTATTTCATTGATTTTTGCTCAGATAGTTCTGACATGTCCTGCTTCCAGTGCGTGCCCCAAGTTTAGTAGTGATGCCATTGATCTTAGGGCTATGTATGCCGTTCCTAAGGAGGTTATCGTTAACGCTGCTACTTGAGTCCAGTCCGGTAGTTCTTGTTTCAACTGGGCTGAATCTGCCATTAGTTGATTGACTATGGACCAGTCGTAAGCTTGTGCTTTGGGGATTTTTGTCAGCATGAAAAGTGCGATCAATTTGTTGCCTTTGATAATGTTGATTATGAGGACCAGTAGTAGTCCTGTCCAAAAGAATGCTGTTTTGGCCGCAAATTCTTCGTATGTTGTTACTGTTGGCAGGCATAGCAGTCCGAAAAATAGCATTTTGTACGTTAATGGTGTTACCTCTTTGATTCCTCTTATAAATTTCTCATTATCCAATGCTTTTTCAGCACTATTTGCTTTGTACATGTGCTGTACTAAAACAACTCTCTCTCTTCCCACTGTTCCCTTGTTTCCCCGTAGTGTTCCCATCCTGTCATGTCCCAGGTTTCTTTTCTCATCCTTTTCCTTATCCACGCCCCTCCCAGTACCATCCTCGAAAGCTTCTGCAGCTTCATTAGTATTTTGTTGGTAAAGGGCCAGTTTTTGATTTGGGGGTGTCTCTCGATGAGCTCCTCATACCTTGCTTCTTCAGCAACTTGCTCGTCCGGACAGCATGCACCAATGTCCCCATCGTTTCCAATTTCGCTTATTTTTCGGGGAGCGATGGGGTTGTGCTCCTCCTGGTCGTTCGTGGGGCCATACCAGACCGGAGACCTGAAGGGTTCCGGGGAGAGGGAGCTGGGGACCTCGATTCTTGGCTCTTTCAGCGTGCTTCTCAGCACAGGAGATAAGCCAGTCTTCGTCTTTCCGAGCGTCTCTTGCTGGTTGGATTCGGTCATTCTGTGCGAACCAGGTGGTGTCCCTGACGAGGTACTCTCTGGTAGGGTGGATGGTTGGTTGGCTAGTACGATGGTGTCCCATGTTTGGCAGTCGTCC